>JAQQSK010002805.1:87500-99045 GCA_028658325.1 Potorous gilbertii | reverse complement strand
TGTTATGGGGAGGGAGGGGGGTAGCAGGGGGAAGGTGTGGGGGGGATAAAATCTTAATTTTAAGGAAATGATTATAGAACATTTAAAAATAAATAAATAAAATTTTTAAAAAAGACTAATTATAAGGCACTCATTAAGGTCAAACTATTTACTATATCTATCTACCTATCTATATGAAAATGTTATCAGTACTCTTAAAACTGTCATCATTAATAAGGCAGTTTGAAAGAAAGTTTGGGGCTGAATTGCGTATGATGGAGTGATTCTAAAAAGCAAAATTAAATAGGAAAACATAAAAGGGAGTAATTATATTATTAAAATGGGGTGTGAAAGAAAGAACTAATACAGCAGAAGCAGGTAGGGGTGGAGGGTTGGTAATGTTGGAAACTTACTTCATCTGGGTTGAAGAGGAAACAACATGTACATCTGGAAAGGTGTAGAAGTCTTCTAAACATGTAGAAAGGTAAGAAAAGTGAGGGCCATGATGGAGAGAGACTTAAAGGAGTCTGTAGATTGGGATTTGGGAGGGTAGGAAAAGAACATAATATAAGAGGGATAGGGTAAAAAGAGAGGCTGAGAAAAAAAACAGTAAAAAAAAGAGCAGTAATTATAACTTAGAATGGCATGGGATGTTTATAGCAGCTCTCTTTGTGGTGGCAAAGAACTGGAAATTGCAGAGATCCCCATCAATTGGGCACTAGCTATACTAGTTGTGGTGTATGGATGTTAGAGAATTTTACTGGGGTATAAAAAGATGATGAGATCAATGATTTTTGAAGGACATGAAAAGACTTGCACAAAATGGTGAAGGATGTAGTGAGCAAAACCAAGAGAATATTGTTTATAGTAACAGCAATATTGTTTTTAAAATGACTTTGAGTGACTAAATCATTTTGACTATTACAAATACTCAAATTAACTATTAAGGACATGTGAAGAAAGATGCTATCTGCTTCCAGAGAAAGAAATGATAAATAGTATTATGTACAGAATAATGTACATATACATATCTATCTATCTATCTATATATTTATGTCTAATGGTAGCCATCTCTAGAGTGGGGCAGGGAAGAAAAGAAAAAAATAATTTCCATGATAACTTTATTATATATTTAAAAGGAAGAGCAAGTTGTACATGATAGATTTGCAGTTTCATGTGTAATTATCTTTTTTATTATACTTTGTCATAAAATGCTTGTTTTATTCCATTTAGAAATTAGAAATAAAATAAATTTGATTTATTTTAGAAATAAATTAGAAATAAAATAAATTTTAAATAAAGATTCCCTGGACTGAATGAATGCCAGTCTCCCCTCCCCTTCTGCCAAAAAAAAAAAATCCTAGAAATCTTAAAAGAAAACCACCCAGATCTTTTAGAACCAGAGGGTAACGGGAAAACTTTAAAAATCCACTGTTCACCTTTTAAAACAAAATTAAAATTTCCAGGAACATTATATCCAAATTTTAGTTTCCAGGTTACAAACAAAACACTGCAGGTAGCAGAAAGAAAGAATTCAAATGCCAAGGAACCACACACAGTCAGGAGCACACACGATTTAGTTGCCTCCACTACAAAGAAGCGAAGAGCATGGAATATGATATTCCAGAAAGTGAAAGACATATGGGCTTACAGCCAAGAATAATTTACCCAACCAAACTGAATATAATACTACAGGGCAAAAACAGACCTTTAAAAAAATAGAGGACTTTCAAGCACTACTGATTAAAAAAACAGAGGTGCACAGAAACTTTGAAGTTTACATACAGGAGTTTAAAAGAAACATACAAAGATACACATGAATAAACAATGATAAGGGACTAAATGAAAATAGATTACATCACTACATTCAAACATGGGGAAAATGTGTGTGTGTTTGTGTATGTGTGTGTGTGTGTCGCTGAACCCTATCATCAATCAGGAGTCAAAGAGAGACTGGAAATGGTTCTGTTAAATCTTGATGATCATAAGAGAAGAAAAGAAAGAAAGAAAGAAAGAAAGAAAAAAAGAAAGAAAGAAGAAAGAAAGAAAGAGAAGAAAAGGAATATACTAAGGAGAGAAGGAAAGATAGATGGGGAAAAATATCTCATGTAATCAGAGTGAGCAAATAGACAACAGCATGAACAGGCAAGAGGTGAGGGGACCAGGCACACTTGAACTTCACTCTTACCTGAACTGAGAGAAGAAAGGAAGACTACACACACATAGTTGAGTACAGAAATATATTTCACTCAAGAGTGAAAGAGGAAGGAAAATGGAGAAGGGAGAAGAGAGAATTAAAGGGATAGTAGGTTCAAGAAGGAGGAGTTCTAAGTAAAACAAACTCCAACTTAGTATATAAAAATATTTTAAACTCTTTTTAAGTTGGCAAAAAAGGGAGGAATAGAAAAAATTGCTCATAAATTGGAGAATGGCTGAACAAGTTGTAAAATTCACGGGATATTATTATGCTTCATAAAATAATAAATAAGATGGTTTCCAAAATACCGGGGAAGACTTTGATGAACTGATGCAAAGTGAAATGAACAGAATCAGAAGAACAATTTATGCAATGACAAAAATACGGTAAAGGTAAAGATAAACAACCTTGAAAGAATTAGGGGGTTGATCAGTATGATGATCAACCATGATTGCAGAGGATAAATGATGAAACATGCTACTAACTTCCCAATAGAAAAGTGAATGACCGAGAGTGTATAATGAAAATAGATAGATAGACAGATAGATGGATGGATAGATGTAGATATACACATTATTTAGGACATGGCCAATACAGAAATCTGTTTTGCTTGCTTACTCATGTCTGTAACAGGGTTCTTGTTTTTCTTTCATTTTCAGCATCAGGGGAGGGGAGGAAGGATGTGGGAGGAAAAGAAGTGGATTTTTGCTGATTTAAAAAAGCGTATTTTTTAACGATTTTGTGAACACAGACAACAGATCATGGTCATATTAAATTTCACCAGATTGTAAAAGTGGTCTATGACATATAAAGGGCTAAGAACTTGCTTACTTGAGTAAAGTCTAGTTGCCCACAGAAGGATATTATATAAGGCATTCTTGTTCAGACATGATTTGGAATGGGTAGTCCCTGAGGTCCCATCCAACTCTCATAATCTATGATTCTTTGAATTGGGTCTTGATGAAAAAGAATGTTTTCTATCTATAGGCAATAAAGGCATGGAACAATAAAACCGAGGATGTGCTATGAGTCATTCAACTTGGCTGGCATATGGAATAAATGAAGGGCAATGGTATTTGAAAGGCTGGAAAATTCAAGTTGAAACTAGTTGTTGTTTGTCTTTTATTCTCAAAGAGGGCCATGACATTAGGAAGATAATATCATGATTTGCAAGTGATTTGGATTTAAGTGAGGGATGGTTGTGCAAAGTCACCAGCCTCACTCTCTCCTCTAGAGCCACTTTGGTCCAGTGGCAAGATATAGATCAGGATGACTGGAGATGGCCCAGCATATAGCTCTTTCCCAGGTCTCCAAGTGAACGAGGCAATGCCCATTTAGTGATTAAGGCTAGTTAAGAAATGAGACCAAAATGGCCTCTTTTACCTAGTTAGAGAACAAAACCAAAATCAATCTGAAAGAGTTTCTGGCCAAAACAGAAACAGCTGCTGTTTGCAAGCACTCTGAGTCACCATAGCCTAAATAATGCCAAAGTGAGGTTTGGGCTGTGACCTATTGGTGGTCAATCAATGAGAGCCAGAGTGATTTCGGTTTAAGTCATGGTCCTTAGAAAAGAAATCTAGCCTCTAAATCCCAATATATCTAAAGAGGTTTCGAAGTTGGAGGCTACAGGTCACTTTGACTAAAACCAACAGAGCCAGGGTGATCTAGGACTTGTTTACCTAGAAAGAACATCTGTACAGTTTTCAGGAAATGCATTCAGCATCTTCAGAGGAAAATGAAAAGCCCATTTTACTCTTGCCAAATCACAACAATTCTTCCAATCTGTGAAAATGTAGACTTAAACTTAAAAATAAGCTGCCACAGCTATAAGGCACAGGGAAGTGGACAGTGCCCATAGAAATCAGTGCAAAGACAAAGTGCAAATTGAAGAGACAAAATAGACATTCCAGTAGAAACTTGGTCAAAGCTGCACCCAGGCAGCATGGCTGGACTACCTTTTAAGTTTGTGGTTGTTCAATCCTTTCAGTCATGTCCAACTCTTCATGACCCCTTTGGGGCTTTCTTGGTAAAGATAATAGAATGGTTTGCCATTTTCTTCTCCAGATCATTTGACATATGAGGAAACTGAGGCAGAGCTAAATGATTTGCTTAGGGTCACACAGGTAGTAAGTGTCTGAGGCCAAATTTGAACTCAGGAAGATGAGTCTTCCTTACTTCAGGCTAGGCACTTCATCCACTTTATCCACCTAGCTGTCCTCGCCTTTGTATAGATCCACTGAAATCAGTTTATCAAAAAAGGCAGTCATTCTAAAATATTTTAAGCAGCTCTCTTTGCAGTGGCAAGGAATTAGAAATTGAGGGGATGCTCGTCAATTGGGGAATGGCTAAACAAGTTGTGGTATATGATTGTGATAGAATACTACTGTGCTATAAGAAATGATGAGCACATTTATTTTAGGAAAACATGGAAAGACTTGCATGAAACAATGAAAGAGTGAAATGAGGAGAACCAAGAAAGTGTTATACAGTGGCAGCCACATTGTTTAGAGGACAATTGTGAACAACTAAGTTATTCTGAGTATTATAAATACTTAAATCAACTATCAAGGACTGATGAAGGAAGATCCTATCCACCTCTAGAGAAGGAACTGATAAATAGAAGTATTCATAATATCATTTTTCATTTATGTTTATATGTATGTTTCTATACATATGAATATGTATGTCAAATGATGACCTTCTCTAGTGTGGGGTGCAGAAAGAGGGAGAGAGTTCAGAACTTAAAATGTAACAAATTAACTAATTAATGAATAAATCAGTGAAATGAACAAATAAATAAGTGGATGGGTGAATGAATGAGTGAAATACAAAAGATAGTCATGGCTTAGGGAGTAGACAGGTGGTATCAGACTCAAGAGACCTGAGTTCAATTTCCATTTCTAACACATATTTACTATATGAGCCTAGGCACTCAGTGCCACTAAAACTGTAAGTTACAGAAGAGATGTCATTTTTCAACAGTGGAAGGAATTTCCTCACTCAGAGTTTGCTAGATGGATGAAATCATAGATCCATTAAAAATTATTTTTTAAGTAAACATCTGGCATGACTCTTACTTTGAGGTGCTTAGGTCTGCTTTTGTAAATCAAGTTGTTCACTAAAGCATTTTTTTTCCAGAATTATATCTAGTCCCCATGTATAGTACTGATACAGTTAATGTGTAGGCAGAGATAGCATCTGTCTATTAGAACAACTACATAAACCAGACCAAGCAAATTCATCCCACTGAATGAACAAACTCCCTAAATCATATTTCCAACTTAATATTGGTTCTTCTGCACCTGAATCCTTGTTGTCACTGTCTCCTTTCCTAGATCTCCCTCATTAACAACAAACAAAACCCTGCGTTTCCCTAAACTTATTTCTTTAGTATTACTTGAGCTCTAGTGAATCATTTCTTGGTCGCTGTCCAACTCCTTTAACTGTTGGGCCACTTTTATATTGACTTGACATAACGTTGTTGCTTAAAATTCATCATAACTACTGATACAAAGCACCAAGAAATTTAGGATCATAGGATTTAAAGTTGAAAATTACCTTAGAGCACTCTTCCTTACCTCCACTTCTTTGATAATCTGTTCAAAACTCAGCTCAAGTACTACCTCCTACATGAAGGCTTTCCTAATCCATCCTACCACCACCCTACCTAAGAGTGCCTCCCCCACCAAAAATGACTTTGTATATATTTTTTATTTACTTATCTCTGTATCTGTAACTTTGAAAACTTTGTAACTTTAGTGCATATACAATGTCTGGCACTTAATAGGTGCTTTTTAAATTATTGATTGATTTGGTTAATTAAAGAGGTACCATCCAAACCTTCTACTCCATCCCCCATTCTACAGAATAGAAAACTCAATCTCTAACAGTTTAAGTGACTTGTGCAGGCAGTGGGAAGCTGAGTCAAGATTTTAATCCAGGTACTAGAATTCTAAATCTAGGGTTTATGTTTTGTCCAAATCACATACTCATTAAAAAATGCTCAATTTTTTCAAAATTCCAAATCACTCTTATGGCTTTTCTGTATGCTATTATTTTACAAAGAGAAAAATGAGATCTGTGTATTTGTGGGATGTTAGAGATATGTCTTGTCAGGTAAGAAAATCTCCTTTGGTTCTTCTTAGCCTCAAAGTAGATAATCAGTTTTATTGCATTGTTCAGACCAAGACTAGATCCCATGATCTTAAAAAAAACCTCACTAAACATGCCCAGCTTTAAAAGTCTGCCTTCTCTGAAAAGTCTCAGGAATCATTCACTGGCACAGAATGGGGAAATACCTTACTTTGGCTTGCATGGTATTTATACTTGGGGTCATTAAGGAGACAGACTGTCCACCAAACTGAGCCAAAATAGAAATGAATTCTGGCCTATGCATGTGTTAAATAAAGATCAGAAGTTACAACACTCTGTCTCAGAGGACATAATGGGCCTCTCCCCAAGCACTCATTCTACTTATCTTGAGTCTTGATTCCAGTCTGCACCTTTTGATCAGCAAAGCCCAAGGCTACTACAGACTTATCTATTGTGGCTGGAATTTGTCCTGCGCCTCATGCACCCTTCTTACTGGCCACTTGTATGCTGGATTATGGGACTAACACTTCAACACTCCCAAGTAGAAGCCTGAAAGCTGTTCATGGTCTGCATCACAGGAGAGGTGTAATGGGGTCAAGTGAGAGGTCAAGGAGAACAAACTAGGTGGGTCCTTCCTCAGACTCTGTGACTCATCCTGGCTTAATGGAGGTTAAGTGCCTCCCCTGCTGAAAGAACCCTCCTCTACTATAGTCGGTGGTAGGAGTCAATTTCTCTTTTAATGCTGACATCATACTGTAGGTTTCTGGGGCATCATTTCCTTTTTTGGTTCCCATCAGTTTTCCAGTGTGGTCTCATCTTCCTGTCCCACTGACTTCCCTTTCACCAAGTAAGGTGTGTGTACTGAGCTGCAAAGTGGTTTCTTGACCTACTGGCCTGTCCTCTTTCACCATTATCACACAGTTTCTGTCCTTGCTCCTCGCTCCTGCCTCCAGTCAGAAATGCACAGTAACAAGAGATTTAGACTTTATCCTCTGCCAAGATTGTTTTCTTCTATGTGCCACTGACCCTGAGCTTCTGGGCCAGTCCTAGCTAATATTGTGAAACAGAATAAACTTTATTTTGGAGGTCTTCTTTTTTCCTATTTTCAGCAACCTTTTCTGTACACATACCTTAGTTTCTGAATCTTTCCTTCCACTTTTCCAATAAATCAAAATTTTATTAGTATCCTTATTAAGGTACTGCTCAGAGCTAGTGGTATTGTAATGGCTTAATCTCTCTCAGAAAGATTTTAATTGAAGAGACCTTAATTCTATCCCACCTCAATTTATTTTTTTTATGGTAACTTTTTCAGTTACTGTATCACAGGGATTCTTAATCTAGGGAGGGTCCATGGGTAGAATTCAAGAGGTTCATGAACTTAGATAAAAAAAATAATAATTATAGCTTTATTTTTCCCGGTCTTTAACTGAAATTTAGCATCAATAATGAATATAAAGAAAAAACCACCATGGCATTAGGTTTTAACTAACTGCCAAAGGGTCCAATGACCCAAAGATGTTTAATGACCCTTCTTATAGCAAGTCACTAGAGTAGGGGGTTGTATGATACTTTGGAAAGAGGGAGCTTGTCTGGTCACTCCTCAAATCATACCAGGCAGGCAGTCATCTATATATAAAGCTGACCCTGCTTTTAACTTCAAGTCAGCATTGATGTACATTTCACACTCAATCAACCCTGGATCTGGAGTTTACGCTCACCCTAGTACCACTCACTATCGCTATCACTCTTTTACCCTCACAGCTACAAATGTAGTTATCTAGTGTCAGCAGTAGCAGTTGCCACCATGCACACTTCTCACCAATATTCTTGGCTAATAAGTAATAACTTGCTTCTTGCAATGCTTCTCAAGTGTTTCATTTATCAGGGAGAGAGGGGGAGGATAAGTACTCATCTTCACATCTGCTAATAGCAGGTAAATGTTATATGGAGATGCTTTTGAAATCCAATTTTATCTAACATTTTTCTTTTTCCCATTTTGACTTTTTTCTAGATAATAAGTGTCCCTTTTACTGGAAGCATGAAAATTATTGGAAAGGGTTTTGGAAGTGGAGAATCTTATGATGTCATTTGGGCAATCTTCCTATTTGTGGCATGATTTCTCTCCACAGAATAGACAGGAATATGCAAGCCAGTCTAGTTTTAAATAGCACAAACATTGAAGCTTTCGCCACTTCCCCTGGGAATGTTCTTCTATAACATAGACGAACATGGTCAAGGACCTTTTCCAAATCACCATCCTTGATATTTCTGAACTAGCTCAGAGAAACCTCATGAACGTTAATTTTTTTAATCATTGTCGAATGATGACCCTAATAACTAACACTTATGTAGAGCTAACAACAGTTCTGCCATCTGGTCTTCACAACCCCTCTGGGAAGTAGGTGCTAGTACTATCCCCATTTTATGGATGAGAAAACTGAAGCAGAGAGTTTAAGTGATATGCCCAGAGTCCCATAGGTAGTAAGTGTCAGAGGCTAAATTGGAACTCAGGTCTTCTTGACTTTTGGTCTGCCATTCTATCCACTGTACCACCTAGTTGGCCCTTTTAGGGAAGATGCCACAATTAGAAAAGAAGAATAATTACTGATTGTTAAAAACCTGGTCAAGTGAGATGAAGCTGACAACTTTATGTGTCCAGGTAGTGATTTACTTTTCAAAGGATTGGAATCAATCGGTTTCAGGTTAACTAATCATCATATACTTTCATCTCCCTTTTCCTGTGCATTTAAAACCTAAAAAGAAAAAAAGCTTCCCGTTTATTGGCTCATAAAATATTGGAATTTGAAGTAATCTCGTCTAAGCTCTCATTTTCCAGATTAAAAAACTGAGGCCCAAATAGGTGTAGTGACTTGCCCAAAGCTATATAGTGAAAAAGTTTCAGATTTGCCATAGAAATGACTATATTTCAGCTTTGTCTTGTGACTGTGGCTAATTACTTCATGTTATCCTGTGGCTGATTACTTCAGTGGTCAAAATCAGGGAAAATGAGGTCAAAGTGATTCTTTTGTGACCCAGTAAAGTTTGCTCTATTTCCTGGCCACAAACAACATCTAAAACCCTTGCCAAGAATCTTGCTAGTATGTGTCATTTTTTATAAAGAAAACTAGGAAAAGGAAGAAATCAAGCAATATATATCCATCACTTGGCCCTCTTAGGAAGGTTCAAGATGTGTACATCACTGGCAATGGGTTGCTATAGCAAGGATAGGGCATTTCTTTCCTCTTAACTTGTACAAGTTTCTGTGCTTCTGTCCCTTTAGAGCACTGAGTTTTGGTTAAGAAGTCCAATATCTTTAAAATAAAGTATTTTCTCCCTCCTCCCCTCTCTGGACTTCTCCTGTCAGTCTTCTTCCAATTAACAAACCTCAAAAACTGTATATGATCTGTAATAGTCATATCATCCATCTAGTGAATCACACAGTACTTCGGTTCAATGTGGGGGAGAAATAGGATTTTAATCCATCATCTAAGAAGCTACTCTACCAACAGAATTGGCAAGAACCACATTGCAAATAGCAAAATATTTACTTGGACCAGAATAATAAAATAAATAAGAGAGAAAATCATGCAGTATAATTATTCCCAGGTTCTTATATTTAGACAAATAAGTAAATGTCCCATAAGCACACAACAGTGTAGAAAGGAACAAGTTATTAGAAGATTCATGCTCTGAGAAAGCATTGTGCTTTGGGATTATCTATCTTATACTGTGCCTAGGACAATCTCTCCTTCCTGTATTCTCGCAGTGCTATTCCCCAGTGAACATCTACTCCGGGCTCACTCTCCCAAATTCATTTGTACTGTCGAAAGGCAGTTGACTACTTCTCTCAGCCTTCAAGGAGCAATCCAGAGGAGTTCTGAGTTTCTAGCACTGGTTACATGCCCTTATCTGTTGTGCTCCCAAATGATTATCAGTCAGCCAGTGCTTAATAATCTCTTATTGATTCATGAATTAATTTATTTGCTGACTTTCACATCACCCATTCTCCCATAACCTTGTAAATTGTGCAGCATGGAAGTAAATATTCAATAAAAAAGTCTATTAAATTACTAACCAAAAAGAAAGCAACTGTATTTTTTTTCCAATGATTCTTTTTTTTTCAACTCTGTACTATGGATGTCAAAAGTTTTCTTCAGCTTTATTAAAATTTTAAAATGAAGCAAATGGATAAGACTCAAGGAAGCTAGAAGATTTACTGGAAGTCAATTGGAGAGCATCAGACATAAAAACCTGCTGTCTCCTGGAGACTCCGAATCATCCACAGGCTTTTCAATGCTACCACCATTTTAAGAAATCTTGATGGATCTCGAGGTCATATGGAAGCCTACTTATGAGATCCCTAACATTTGCCACACAAAACTGAAGCTGCTGTTTTGGATGCATTTCTGGAGGAGAAGATTGATGGTGGCCAATTTAAATGTTTGTTTTTAATTCAAAGCATATAGTTGATCCCAGGCCATGTTGAAATATGTATTCCTAATTGTAAACAAAGCTGTCAAAAGACCCAGAATGGCCACTGGGGTGTACTCTTCAGAAACAGATCCAAAGGCACATCTACAAGCAAGTCCCTGTGGCCACTTCTCAAGACTTTTAAAGCATCACAGTCAACTCAAAACATATGGTCCTATAAGGAGAGTAGGGCAGTTTAACATATGGAAATGAGCCTTTCACTTCCTGGAGAAATGCCAGTCTTCTGTTGGTAGCCCTGGGAAGTCCTACAGGAAAGGCTTATGGGAAAGATGCAATGGCCTACATGAAATACGTTGGTGGTCTGTTTCCTTTCTTTGGTCAAATGAATTAATTGCAAAAATGATTTTTTTTCACTTGTCATTAGTTAACATTGTATACAGGCTACTGAAAGAATTCTGAAAACCAAGTTTGAATTTTCATTGTTTAGGGGTAGATATTCTCGTGGTCAGTTAAATTCAAAGCAATTCAGTTCAGTTCAATTCAATTCAATTTCATCTGAAACAATACAAAAATATTTATCAAGCATTGGCAAGGTGATAATTAACTTTATATATAGGTTACCTAAGGAAAGTTTAAAGCTGAGATCACTTTTTTGTCATTTAAAGGTATAGTCTCTCGTAATTAATTCTCAAGTCAATCCATTCTAATCCAATATATAACACATATTTACCAGGTACTTGCTATGTACAAGACCGTATGCTAGGCACTGTGGAAAATACAAAAAGAAGTAAGATGCACTCTTTTCTTGCAAAGAGCTTACAAATTAGTAGAAAGTATAGAGCAAGT
>JAQQSK010002805.1:0-85000 GCA_028658325.1 Potorous gilbertii | reverse complement strand
ATCAAATGTGCAATGAATCCAAGGTGTTTCTGGCAGTGCTTGCCTCTGTTGGATCGCAAGTTCACTGCATCCCTGGTTCTGCACATAAAGCAGGAGCATTCTGCACTGTGCATGCCGTCAGGCTATGCCATGCCAACTAAGGCTTCCAGAAAAGTGAAAAAGGAGCACAAATGGAAAAAAAGTTTAAGAAACCCTGCTCTAGGGTGCCAGCTAGGTCTCTGAAAAATCAGGGTCGGTGTAGGCAGATTTCAGAAGAAGAAATCAAAGTTATCAAGGGTCACATGAAAAAAGTACTCTAAATCACTACTGGTTAGAGAAATGCAAATAAAAACAACTCTGAGATACCACCTCACACCTATCAGATTGGTTAAGATGACAGAAAAGGAAAATGACAAATTATGAATGGGATGTGGAAAAACTGGAATACTGAAACATTGCTGGTGGCATTCTGCATAACAATTTGGAACTATTTCCAAAGGACTAATACTGTACATATCCTTTTACCCAGGATTACTGCCAATAGGACTATCCCAAAGAAATTAAAGAAAATGAGGAAAGATCTATATGTACAAATATATGCATATATGCAAGTATGTCTATATGTGTATATACATACATATGTGTATATACATACATATATGTATATACATCTATTCTTTTTGTGGTGACAAGGAACTGGAAATTGAGAGGTGTCCATCAGCTGGGGAATGGCTAAACAAATTGGGGTATATGGTTGTGAAAGAATACTATTGTGCTAGAATAAATCACCAACAGGATAATTTAAGAGAACCCCGAGAAGACTTGTATGAACTCATGCAAGGGGAAGGGAACAGAACTAGGAGAACACTGTACACAGCAAAAAACAATATTGTAAGGATGATCAACTGTGACAGATTTAATTACCCTGATCAAGATGATGATCCAAGACAATTCCAAAGCACCCATGATGAAAAATGTTATCCACCTCCAGAGAAAAAAGCTGATGAACTTATCCTGTTTAAAGCTTTCTTTATTTTTAATATTATTTTGTTTGGGTTTTCTTTTGCAACATGACAAATATGAAAATATGTCTGGTTATGATCTATGTATAATCTAAATTGAAGCGCTTGCTGTCTCAAGGAATGGCATGCAGAAGGGAGGGAGAGAATTTAGAACTCAAAATGGTAAAGAAATGATGATTATAAAATGTTTACATAATTAAAAATATTTAATGACATAAAAATAATTTTAGAAACCATTTTGATAACTGCATTTGAAAAAAATTAAATAGGACACTTCACTGTTTAACAAAAGAAAAAACATGAGAAACATATTTGGAAACAAAATTACTAAAAAGCATCAGATATTACATTCTTATTGCTTGGTGTACAGTTTAGTATTAGCTTTCAAAATTCTCCATCCCCTATCTATCCTCTCCTTGCCTTGTGCCTAAGATTTACCTAGCTATAAAGCATGAAGTAACTAAGAAACTGGAGTAGTGTTACAAATAAAAAGCAGTGTTTGCAGAGGATATTGGAAAAGAGGGCATAATTTTGATCAGAGGAATCAGTTGTTTGTGGGCCTTTTGTTCATACAAGTTAGCAATATTTATACAGCCCAAGTTTTACTGTTAGATTTTATTAGTGTGTTATTGGGTAATGAAGGGCTTAGTCTATTCTAGCAGCATTTCTTTGAGGCTCTCATCTGAGTACATTTACGTTCCAGTAAAACAAAATGCTTCTGGGTTGATGGGGGGCAAGCTTTGCCACCAGAAATGAATGCTGTAGAGTTTCATTCATGAAACTGAAAAACATCCTTGTCAGATACCACTCATTAGAATGATCAGTTTCTTTGTAAGTCCTTGCTTTCCCTGTTTTGTGGTCTTAGTACATAGAAAACAGTGTGTAATAATGTGAGTCTTTTAACCCCTGTTCAATCATGTATCGGCAAAGCTCTTGGTGGATTCAACTCTGTGGGTCTGGAGACAACTTTCAACCATTTGGAAGTGTGGAGAAGGGTTTGTTCACATCTGGTTAGGGAAGGTTGATAACTTATCAGTGTTCTGTACTGTTTGACTAAAGTCAATTGGAGCTCTCTGGGAAACAAGCCAGTATCTACTCACCTTAGACAGAGAGGCACTGACTGATCACATCTTAACCAAAGCTGGTGACAGACAAGTCGTCATTTGTGACTGCCTTATTTACTGACCTTCTGCATTGGTAGAGTTACTTCCTTATCTAAATATCAAAGGATCTATGAACAGCAGTTTCCTCATCCGCAGAACTGGAGAGCTGAACGAAATTGTTTCTCAAGTGCCTTCCAGATCTAACAGATTCTATGAGGCTAAATTTCTGTGGCTCAGAATAGTGCATACAGGGTGCAAAGATATAATTCCAAAGACATGTAGCTTGCCAAAGTCTACCATGCTTGGGTTCACCTAGGAGCCTAGATCTAACTGGAAGGTGAAGGAAAGGCTCTTGCTGAAGGAAAAGACAGTAATTCCCTGAAGATACTTAAAGGTCAGTGATTTCCTAGCTCTAAAAATGAAGTTACATTAAACCTCTCCATTTAATATATTTGAGCAGGCACAAATAAATTAAACTCTAGCATGGGATGAGATGAGAGGCAAAATTAGATAGAAGTATTAAAGTTGGAAAATAAAAATCCAAATGGTCTTTTTTGTTTGTTTGTTTGTTTAGAGCCATTTTTACAAGTTTTTTGAATTTGTTTGGGGGAGAGCCGTAGCTGATCTCTGCCTCTACTCTGTCGTCTTGGCTCTGCCCCACAAAGGTTTATGTTGTTTTTTTTGTATCTGATATATTGGCTGTATGTAATGGCATTTTTTGGTGCCCTTTTGTAATCTCACACATACTAACTATCTGACAATGGGCAAGTCAACCTAACCTCTTAGTGCTCCAGTTCTAAGACCGAGACTTACAAGCAAGTTACAAATCATCATTGGTGGAGGGTGTTTCAATACTGGGAGCTGCCCCACACTGATGAAATCACTGGTCTGAAATGAAAAAGTAAGAGGAAGATATAGAGCAGGGCTGGGGAACTTGTGGTCTTGAGGTCACATGTGGCCCTCTAGGTCCTCAAGTGCAGCCCTTGGAATGACTCCAAAGGTTCCCCACTCCTAGTATAGAGGCTCCCAGACTATTTATTATTCCAGCCAACACTGATCTCCACCAGAAAACTCATAGCCCTTCATTCTGTCAATAAGTATTTGTTAAGTCATTGACACATAATCTATTCTCAGCCATGTATTTAGCACCAGATCTTTGCCTGAGGATATTACCTATATTGTTGTTATATATTATTATTTAAAGTTCATTTTATGATTTAACTTAAAAAAATATAATACTCCCCAACTAAACTGTAAGCTTGCTTGAGGGCAGAAACTCTGCTTTATGTATGTCTCTAGAGTACCAGGTTCAGGGTTGATCACAAAGTCTGTGCTTAATAAATACTCATGCTCATTCATTGATGAAAACCCTTCCTGGTCCCTTAGTATTCTCTCCCTCTTCAAATAATCAAGTATATGTTTATTCTGCTTCATTTTATATTCATCCCTTTCATACTCCAAATAGAAAATAAGGTCTTTTATGGCAGCAACTCTGGAACTTTGCAAAGAGGACACTTAATGAATAATTGTTGGGTTGGGTTGGACTGGACTAAACTGGATTGGATTAGAAGTAGGAAGCTCCTTACTGGGGTGGAGGAGTGGTGACATCTGACTATCCCATGACGGGCTAATCACTAACACCCTAGATCTAACATTCCAGGCCTCTTACACAAATGCCATCAAAGGCTAGGCAACTCAGAGTTCAGGAACCATCAGATTTTGTATCTTTCACATTTGTAACTACTTGCAGGGAAAGAAAATAATAAAGCTATTAAAAAAAAGGTTTTTGCAATCCCTGTTTCAGAGACTGAAAAAAATAGATACTCTTTTTAAAATACAAAATAAACAGTTTTCCAAAGTGAGTCTGCACTCCTGGGGAAATAAATGTGTGGCTGTTTAAATGATTACTGGTTTAAACTAAGATTAGATTAGGGTCATTTAGAAAGAAAGACTGGAAGAAGTTAGGACAGAAACCCCTAAAACATTTAATTTCGTCTCAGGAAGAATACAGTTTGGCTGCTTTAATAATTTACAGGTTCACTATACTGACAGAAATTTTTTAAAAGAATTAAACTTTATTTTAAAATAATACTAGAGGTTAGGAATGTAGCAATTAAAATCTAACTATAATATAGTAAGGAACTGTGATTGATGGTGAGAAAAGACCTGAGTTCTAATTCTACCTCAGACATTTTCCAATTATGGGACCCTTATGGAACTTCTCTGTGCCTCAGTTTCCTCATCTGCTAAATAGGTAAAATCAGATTCAGTGGCCTCTAAGGTTTTTTTCTAATGCTGAATCTAGGAGTCTATGAAAATTAAAACAAAAATGAAAGATTTGTACAAAGCATTTGTAATCATTGAGTGTGCTCAGTCAAGAATTAATTTTCCTTTATATCCATGGTCATACACAATAAAGTTACTACAAAAGGGGAGTAAAACAAACTTTAAAGTGAGTTAAATTCCAACTCTATATTATTAGAACTTTAAAAAGTTAGAGCTTACAGAATCACTGAAAATAATTTTTTAAATTTGCAAATGATGAAAATTTAAATGGATTCATCACATGGAAACAGATAACCTTTGAAAATTTTGACATTAGGAAATTCAATATTTTGAGTATGAAACAGTTCTTACTTATGCTCCACTTATTAAGAACTATAACTGGCTGTTACCAAGGCAGTGAAGCACAGTGTATTGAACTTGGAAGCAGAAGACCTGGGTTTGAATTCTGTCTTAGACATGTGGCTATATGGCCATAGGCAGGCTATTTAACTTGTCTGAGTCTTAGGACTATATATGTGAAATGAGATCACCTCACAGGTTGTGGGAAGGCTCAAATGAGATAATGTAAACAGTTGGCAAACTGTTTATTTTAACCTAAATTTTAAAGTACTACATTAGCTCTCAGTTATTATGCCATTTTATAATGTGATATAGATTTAGGAATTTGAATTTTCTGTATTAGTCACAAGGTCATTTTGCAATATTTCTTCATTTCTTTTCATTAAATTCTAAATCAAAAATGTACATTTATATTGACATACAATAGTAAATGATGCTAAAGATTTATGACACCAATATTTTTATTTAAGCTTAAAACTAATTTTTCCCTTTTTTAAACATAATATAAAATTATATACCTCAAAAAGATTCATATATTGTTCTAAGAAAAGCATAAATAAAATTATGCAAGATTATAAGGTACAAATAAAAGTATTTTCTTTTTCCTATTCACTATAGTTGCTGGTCTTTAGAAAATATCTTTTAAATAGGAAATTGATATTAACATATAAGAAACTTTACCACCCAATTCTAGTACCAAGATCAGTCATTACACATTAACTTAAACTTTTATAAATTCCAATCTGCAGATGTTTAGCAGTTATAGGGCAGAAATGTTATGTACATAATTGAGGTAAACACCTCTTTTGTGAGTTAACCATTTGGTTTGAACACTGATTTATTTTCTAACTTAAAATTATACTTACTAGCATTGCCAAGGGGTTTCTGGAGATTTAGGGAGTAGTTCTGGGTTGTTGTTCTATTTTTAATCTTTGAAAAACTTTTTGCCAAATAGGGAAGATTTAGTAAAAATTGAGTCCCCATGTAAAAGTGTTAAAAGGTGAAGAAGGTAGAAATAAAATGGAGAAAACAACAGGAACAAAGAAAACACCTCACAAGTGTCAGAAAAACAAACACAAAAAAAAAAAGATCTTTGAATATTTCTTTTCAACTTTGATGAAGTACTGGTTTAAGTGGCCAGGAATGATTGGTGGTTTAAACAGCTTGAGATTCCTTATCAGGTTTCATTAATCCCTAAGTCTGGTTTTTACCTTGCTGTAGGAACCATATGAAAGGAAATACCTAATTATTTTTAAGTAGAAAGAACGTCAATTCATGTTTTAGAATGAGAAATTTACAAGGATGCAGAGTTAAAATTTAGAGAAATTTATTTTTATTTACAGTCAAGGGTACAGTAGCTAATGGGTTAATCTCACATTTTTTTAAATGTCCTTTTTAGAAAGTAAGAGGGGTGGTCTTGGAAGGAGCTTTACAGTTGTGCATGAGCTATATTTTCCAATCACAGCCAATAAGAGATTATGAAAAGCAGTGAATCAATCAACATATTTATATAAAATATTCAAAGCCTTTTGATTTTTGAGGAGAAAACAATTTAAAAATTGATTTGCAAAAATGCCAGTGAACATCATCCCAAAGGCAAAGATTTTTATTGGTTTGGGTTGGGGTTTTTTTTTTGTTTTTTTTTTGCCCCATGTAGTATTCTGGGATAGTCCAAAATTTTATTGTCTGGGTTAATAGAGAAGAGTGAATGTAATTCTGATTTCAAATTGAGATAACTTCATAACTTTGAAGCTAATTGCAAACTTTAAAAAAATTCATTTCAATAAGGGCTAGAATTGTCAACTACATTAAGGTGGTGATAATAAGAGTTAAAAAATAAATTCATTTGGTATTACAAAAGCACAACAAATTAAATGGGAAGGTCTAGTGTAGTTCAAGATATTTCAAAAATAGTTGGAAAAGCTATCAGAATTCTTCAAAATAGCGACTAGATTAAATGTGTTGTAGTGATATTTATGCATTAGTCTTTAGCAAAAAAAATTAAAATCCAAAATAAATAAAAACATATCTCTTCCTAAATTATGTCACAAGAAATCATCTTGGTCAAGTTAAAAATTTAAGTAAATTGATTTAAATTACTGATAGAAGGCAAATTGCATTCATACTTATTTTGTGAAAAAAAGATATGAGTTGTATTTAATCAAAACAAAACCAAACCCATCCCGGGGGTGGGGGAGGGAAGCAATGTCACCCAGCTGAAATTCCTTCCCCAGAGGTAAAGGTCTTGATGACAGTTATTTTCCAGTTCTAGAGCTCAACAATCACATCTCTGAAAGATTTTCCACGTGAAGTATTTGGAGAAGCGGTGGACGTGTCACTGATGTCTGAGATCCATTCCCTGGTCTCCTTTAAGCCTGGGGTGGGCGGTGAATGGGGCTGAAGAAGAGGTAATGCTGATAAGGGAATCTATACCAAATGTTGTCACATGCTAGAAATGATTAGATGCCCTTGTTGTAGGGTTATTACAGAGAACCAGGGTGAAGGGGAGAAACAGGAGGTCAAGTGTAGGCACATGGCCAAAAAAACCCCTTTCTATACTAAATAGTGGAAGGAGAATAAATTCTTAATTGTGTTCCTAAATCCTCCCTCATTTTGTTTCTTGGTCTTCTTCTGGACTCTCTAAGCACAGAAGAATTTACGTTGGTAATATTATTCCTTGATATTTATCAGACCCTGTATTGAGTTTCAATCCATTTTGTTTGAGCAATATCTTAACAGGAATTCTCCTCTTTCCTTTCTTACCTCTGCCATGGAAGCTGCACATGGAAGAACACCAGAGCTGGCATCACAGAATCTGTGCCCCAATCCTAGCTCTACCACTTGCCACTGGTATGACCTTTGGCAAAATATTTAATCTCTCTCTGGGTTTCAGTTTCCTTATATGTGAAATAGGGGGACTGGACTAGATGACCTTTAAAGGCCCTTTCTAATTCCAACTTAAAATCTATGACTCTATGACATTCCTGCCCCCAGGAATGATTGTAATGAACATAAGATCTGTATCAACCTCTTGCCACTTTTCCAATATTATTGGGGTTAGGTATGTTTATATATTTTATGTTTTTTCCACAACTATAGAAATGAGGGCAGAACCCCCTAGCACAGTGCTTGCTGCACATGGTAGGGACTCAATAAATATTTGCTTGTTGATTTGGTTAATTAATTGGTTGTCACCAATTAGAATATGAGTTTCTTGCATATAGGGACTGTCTCATTCCTTGTATTTGTATCCTCGGCACCTAATATAGTATTTGACACATAGTAAGTATTTAATAAGTGCCTGAGTATTAATTGACTAGTCCAGATAAGCTAACTGGGTCATCCAATTTAGAGACATTCCAAGATGGAATTAAGGTGGGGAAGTGCTTATTGATTTGAAAGTACCTTATCAAATTTTGCTATCTTGATTATAATGGACTATGAGAATCCTCTAATAAACTCTAAGAGCTTCTGACTGCCTCTAGAATAGGTCTACTTGACTTAGAACCTGTGAAATTGTTTTTTAAAAATATTTTATAACTATATGTAAATATAATTGGCTTCCTTTGTAATCCCCATGTATTTTATTTTATACATTTAAAAAACATTATTCTAAGAAGAGTTCTACCTGTTGACTTCACTAGACTGGCCAAAGACGTCCATGATGCACACAAAGGTTAAGAACTTATGCTCTAGAATGAAGATTAAACTTATTGATTAGCCTTCAAAACCTTCCATAACCTAGCCCCATCTTCATTATAAACATATCACTCCCCTTCCCCACTCTATGATCCAGCCTTTTCTCTGTTCCTCACATGTGCCAATACATCTCCCATTTTCATGTGTTTGCACTGGCCATTCTCAGGTCTCCTCCTCATCTCATAGTATGACTTTTTTCCTTTAAAATACAGTTCAAGTTCCACCTGCTACACAAAACCTTGCCTGATCCCCAAACAGCTAATAAATATCCCTTATAAATGGTTGATGATTAATTGATTGATTGAAAGATATGAGGAATTCAGATAAATATGGGCAGACGCATAAATAAGAGAGTAGACAGAAAAATATACCTTGTGACTGTAATCATGTCTATGAAAATAGCAAGTGAATTAGATTAGTCACAATGACTAATCTTATCAGGTATGTGGCACAGTAGACAGAACCCTGGGTCTAGAGTCAAGAAGACCTGAGTTCAAATCCAGCCTCAGACACTTACTAGCCAGGTATTCCTGGACAAGTCACTTGACTTCTGACTGCCTCAGTTTTCTCATCTGTAAAACGGAGATCATAATAGCACTAATTGTGAGGATAAAATGAGATAATATTTCTAAAGTATTTGGATTTTAGGAGGTACTGAATAAATGCTTATTCCCTTTCTTCCTCCTCCCTTGGTCCCTCAGAACAGACAGTAAAACATAATTTTCTCCTTTAAAAGTACCAAATATTCACATGCTGTTTAATGAGATTTTTATGTCGGCTGGTTCGGTTCACTATTGTTCTTTTAATCATCGCTTCTGACAGTGTGGGTAGCAACTAGCACATATCAGTAAGACCTTTTTTGAAAGTGGAATGTGCCATTTTGAGCCAAGACTGGATGATCCATTCTCAGTCATGTTGTAGAGGTATTTTAAGGTATTTGTACAACTGGATAGCTACTGAGGCCTCATCTGAGGTAATATGCATGAGATCCAGTGGAAAGAATTCTGGCCTTGGAGTAAAGACCTGGAATCAAATTCTGACTTTGACTCTTACTTACACTGAAGTTGGGCAAACCCCTTACCTTTGCTCAGCCTCAGTTTTCTATAAAATGGAGATAAAAAAAGCACTGATTTCACAGGGTCATCTCAAGGATCAAATCAGATAAATAAAGGGCTTAGCAAATCATGAAGCACTACATAAATGTGAATTATTAGCGCAAGGATTCTCAGCTTGCTTTAGGTCTTAGAACCCCACCAGCCATCTGGTTAAGTCTGTAGTCTATATCTGGCTAAGCTCCTTCTCAGAATAATATATGAAATACATAAAACAAAATGCATAGGACTAAAAAAGGAAATCAATTATATTGAATTATAGTTATCAATAAAGTTCCTGGACCCCAGAATAAGAACCCTGGTATGAAGGTGATTTTTTTCCATTCTGAAATTCTGTAATTTTGTGATCAAGGCCAAAAATAAACTATTTATTTATTCATTGGCTATCTACATTAATCAAATTATCCAAATGTTTGGCATGATTGAGCCTATATAAAGGAAGAACTCACAAAAGCTAAAAAAAAAATGTTGCCTCCATATGTATATGTTTTAAAGAAAGATATGAATCTTTTCTCACTGGAAAAGAAAGAAGGAGGTAGGGAACTTGGCTAGGTGGGGAATATCCTCTTCCCCATCACCACATTTTTTTTGGCTGCTGTTACCATTACAATCACAAATGTGTCTCATTCCAACATTCGTTCATTTCAGCCCCCCTGAGAATGCCATGGCACCATCACCAAACAAGCTTTTAAGGTGGAATTTCTTTTTCAAGTCAAACATTTGGAGGCCAGCCCAACTGGACAGATAAAGCCCAACCAGCATCTCTTGGGAAATTCCTACTATTTTCCTGTCTGTTCAAAGGCCCTTTAAACATAATTCCTCTACCATGATGCAGCCAATAAAGGACTCCCAGGCTCCTAAGAATAGTTTTTGAAGAGTTCAATGCAAAACAATTTATTACTATGCAACTTCTGAGAGGCCTGTGGTTATTGCTTCACTGAAGGCTAGACACCTAGGTTACTCACATAAAGTTCTATATTATTCTAATCTGAAGTCAGCACTAGTTAGGGCAACTAGGTGGTACAGTGGATAGAGTGCAGGAGTCAGGAGGACCTGAGTTGAAATCTCATCTCATACACTTGACACTCACTAGCTGTGTGACCTCGGGCAAGTCATTTAACCCCAACTGCCTCATCTTGGGTCATCTCCAGTCATCCTGATGAATACCTAGTCACTGGATCCAGATGGTTCTGGAGGAGAAGTGAGGCTGGTGACCTGCACAGCCCTCCCTTACTCAAAAACAAAAGTCAAGTGCAAGTCACATCATTACTTCTCTGATGGCATGGTCTTCTTTGACAAGGATGGACAAAAACACATAGCACTAGTTACAGCTTTCCCAGCAATAGGGACCTATATCTTCAAAATTAAGAAATACTAAGGGTGATATGGATAGGCATAGCTATATAGATCAGATGTCCTATTTTACTGCTTAGGTGCCCACTAAAGGAAGGGATTAGACAGATCTCTAGAATGGGTTGGGTTTCCAGGTATAATATTGTTTAAAGCTTTGCTTAGGATCAAGAATTTATGTCACTGTTGAGACTTACCTAGTGAAAGTTGGAAGGTAAACAGCTTCTGAAAGCTAGTTCTCTGGGAGATAATGAGATCTTAGGAATTAGAGTTGGATGATATTAAAGATCATATAATCCAACCTCATTTTATAGGTGACAAAAGTGAGGCCCAGAGACTTATAAGGTCATATAGGTAATAGGTAACAAAGCTAGAAATCAAATTGAAGTCCTTCAACTCCAACATCAGCAGTTCCTAGTAAACAGAAATCCTCACACAATTTTAGTTGTTATCCATTGGATGGATTTTCATTATGGAATAAATGACAATAGGACAGAACCTAAGAATTGGAAGGGCCTTGGGATGTTATCTATTCCAACCCCATACCTAATCAAGAATCCCCGTTATCACTTGTGCATATCATTCAGTTCCTGCTTAATTAAAGAAGTCCAGTGAATTGGAGCAGCAGCTAATAGGGTGTAGTGGATAGAGTGTCAGACCTGGAGTCAAGGAAGACTCATCTTCCTAAGATCAAATCTGGCCTCAGATACTTACTAGCTATGTGATCCTAGGCAAGTCACTTAACCCTGTTTGCCCTAGTTTCCTCATCTGTCAAGTGAGCTAGAGAAGGAAATGTCAAACTATTTCAGTGTGTCTTTGATAAGGTAACCCCAAATGGAGTGACAAAGAAACAGACTTGACTGAAAAGATTGAGCAGCAACAAGTGAACTGGAACCTACCAACATTTTCCCCTAGGCAGTAAGATAGCACAGAGGATAGAGTATTACATCTGGAGTCAGGAAGACTTAAATTTATATTCAGCCCCAGACATTTAGTAACTAGTGACACAGGGCAAGTCAATTAGCACCTGCCTCAGTTTCCTCATATGTAAAATGGAACTAATAATAGCATCTACTTCCCAGAGTTGTTGGGAGAATGAAATAAGATAAGATTTGTATAGTACTTTGCAAACATTAACGCATTATATAAATGAGAGTTGTCATTGTTACCCACCTCTTTCAGGCGATCACTTTCCTTTTCAGTAGATATAATTGTTAATGTCACTTAAACCTGCCTTTATGAAACCAGTTATTCCTAGTCCTTCCCTCTGGTGTCAAACAGAACAGCAATCCTATCCCCCCGAAGAACTTCTTCTCTGGTCTATAAATCCCTAGGTCTTTCAACCAGTCCTTGTAGAATATGGTCTTAATCTGTCTCACTGTCTTAGTCATGCTAGCCTAGATGCATTGCAACTTTCCTATCCTCTTCCTGAAAGGTGACAACCAGACAGGAACATAGCACCCCACATATGATCTGACCAAGGCAGAGTTTAGCAGGCCTATAATGACCTTTGCTCTGGAATCTATGTCTCTATCAATGAGCCTAAAATAGCATTAGCATTTTGGAGGCCACTTTGTACTATTGATAGATACAGATCTTGAAGTTCATTAAAATGCCTAGATCTTTTTCAGATAAACTACTCTTTGGCCATATCTGTCCCATCTTGTACTTAAGAAGTCTGATTTTTTTTTAACCCAAGTGTACAGCTTTGCATTTATAACTATTAAATTCTATCTTATTAGATTTTGACATTGTTGTGGCCTCTCAAACTCTGGGGGAATCCTGACTGTCATGCACCATATATGCCATCCCTCCTCATTTTATTTATTCTACAAATCTGACCAAAAAAAGCTTCAGCCAAGGCATTAATTGAAAATGTCAAAGTGTACAAGGTCAAGGACAGATGCCTGAAGTCTACTTCACTAATAACTCCTCATTTTCTTCTTTATAGGAATTGCCTATCTGTCCCTTCAGTATCTCATTCTTAAGAGTTTCTTATCTTTGTGCTAAGTGGTGCCTCAGTGGTATTAGGCTATGAAATTTGGCCTGTCTTTCAGGAAGATGTCATTTCCTTAATGATTATTTTTTGTATCTAGTCATCCACAATCCTGAGCCTATGTAACTATACCAACATCTTTCCAGGTTGTTCATAAAGACAGTATAAGTAGTTTTGTCAAATGCTTTGCTGAAATACACACATATGTGTGCGTGTGTGTGTATGTATGTATGTGTGCGTATACAGCACTTCCCTGGTCTACCAATCCAATTACCTTGTCTAAAAAGTCAATGAGGCCAGTCCATAATAACTATTCTTGATAAAAATTATACTGTCTTGTAGCAGTTGACGTCTCCCTTTCTAAATTCAATTAAGTGAATATATTTTAACTGCTTGTTAGGCATAAGGCACCATGTCAGGTGCTCTAGCCATTAACAGATTGATACTAACAACCTAGCAGTATTTTCTAGACTTTTTCAGGAATAGAAGTCAGTCTGATTGAGCCATATTTTGCAGAAAGAGTCATTCTCCCAATTTTGAAAATCAAGACAAGATTTTTTTCCATTTCTTGTCCTCCACCATTCTTTCAAAAATGACTAAGATTTTCAGTAATCATGTCACTAGTTCTTTTAAAACCCTGGTGTTTTATCTATCAAGCCCTTGGTGAGTTGAACTCATTAAGGAAAGCTATAGTTGTTGTCTTACCATATCTCTACTTAATCATAGCTTTTAATTCCATTAACCTTTTTTTGTTCTATCCTTCCAAGTTCAAAGTTTATTCTTCTTGAAAGAAGAAACAAACAAATCAGAATTTGATGCATTAGCCTTCATATCATTTTCCATTATTGACATGCCTTTCAGATCCTTTTACATGAGAATTGATTGAAAAAAACTGGGAATATTTAGTCTGGAAAAGGAAAGACAGGGGAAACATGACATCTGGCTTCAAAGGGCTGTCGTACAGAAGAGAGATTCAACTTATCCTGCTTGGCTACAGTGGGCAGAATGAGGATTGCCAAGTAACAATTGTGTTCAACAGGATGAAATATTTCCTAACAATTATTGGGATCCATTTAACTGGACCACCTCTGGATTTGGTAGGTTCTCACTCAACTATGGTCTTCATGAAAAATCTTGATGACTACTTGTTGACTATGTTGTAGAAGGGTATCTTATTCTGGTAGGGACTCAATGTCACTAGGTAGTCACCAAGTTTCCAGTTCTTTGTATCCAGTGATTCTGAGATTCTGGAAGGTACTTCTTTGTATTCTATAAAATTACAGACTTAGAATTAGAAGAGATCTTAGATACTATGTAGCCCAAGCTTTTATTTTATAGATGTTGAAACTGAGGTCCAGACAGGTTAAGTGACTTGCCCAAAGTATCTTTGATCACAAAGTAGCAAGCATCTGAGGCAGAATTTGAACTCAAATTTTCTAGGTCAAAGTCTAGGACTCCATTCACTATGTCATGCTGCCTCTCTTGATCTTCGGTCTCTTCCTTTGTTTCCATCTTCTGTATGTCTTTTTAAAAATATCTAAGTTTAAATTTATCCAACCCTGTGTAGCCTCCTCTCTCTAGACAATTCCTCATCTAGTTTTGTTGTTTCCTCAGAAATTCATTCTTTTTTAAAATTAATTTTATTAATTTTCAGTGTTCCACAATCACTACCATATAACTTAGATTTCTTTTTCTCTCCCTCCCCCCTACTTTTCCCCTCCCTCTTTGAGACAGCATGCAATTTTACATAGTTAATACACATACATTCTTATTAAATACATTTTTACCACAATCATGCTACCTAGAAAAATTGAAATGAATGGGAGAAATTACATAACAGACCAAAACATAATACAAAAGAAAATGATCTGCTACATTATGCAATTGAATTCCATATTCTTTCTCTGGATGTGGAAGGCATCTCGCCTTAAAAGACCATTAGGAATTTTTTTTTAAGTCCTTGCATTGCAATAAAGTTTCAAGTCTACCAGAAAAATCTCTCACACACTGTGATCATTGCTGTGCACAAAGTTCCCCTAGTTCCACTCCTTTCACTGAGCATCAGATCATGTAAGTCTTTCCAGGCCTCTCTAAAGTCTTTTTGTTCATCATTTCTTATAGCACAACAGTATTCCATTACCATCATACACCATAACTTATTCAGCCATTCCCCAACTGATGGGCATCCCCTTGATTTCCAGTTCTTGGCCACCACAAAGAATGCTACTATAAATATTTTTGTACATGTGGGACCCTTTCCCATTTTTATGATCTCTTGGGGATACAGTCCTAGAAGCTATATTGTTGGGTCAAAGTGTATGCATATTTTTGTAGCCCTTTGGGCATAGTTCCAAACTGCCCTCCAGAATGGTTGGATCAGCTCATAGTTCCACCAACAATGAATTAGTATTCCAACTCTCCCACATCCTCTCCAACATTTATCATCCTCTTGTTCTGTCATGTTTGCTAATCTGACAGGTATGATGTGGTATCTCAGAGTTGTTTTGATTTGCTTCTCTCTAATCCAAAATGATTTAGAGCATCTTTTCATATGGCTATAGATATCTTTAATGTCTTCCTCTGAAAACTGCCTGTTCATATCCTTTGACCATTTATCAATTGGGGAATGACTTGTATTTTTGTACATTTGACTCAGTTCTCTATATATTCTAGAAATGGGGCCTTTATCAGAGACATTAGCTGCAAAAAGTTTTTCCCAGTTTTCTGTATACCTCCAAATCTTGGTTGCGTTGGGTTTGATTGTGCAAAAACTTTTCAGTTTAATGCAATCAAAATTATCCATCTTGCACTTCATAATGCTTTCTGTCTCTTCTCTGGTCAAAAATTCTTTCCTTCTCCATAAATATGATAAATACACTATTCCTTGCCCCACCAATTTGTACATAGTATCAGTCTTTATACCTAGATCATATACCCATTTGTACTTTATTCTTGTGTACAGTGTCAGGCATTGGTCTATGCCTAGTTTCTGCAACACTGTTATCCTGTTTTCCCAGCAATTTTTGTCAAACAGTGAGTTCTTATCCCAGAAACTGGGATCCTTGGGTTTATCAAACAGTAGATTGCTATAATCAGTGCCTACTGTGTCTTGAGTACCTAGCCTATTCCACTTGTCTACCCTTCTGTTTCTTAGTCAATACTAAGTGGTTTTGACAATTGCTGCTTTATAATACAATTTGAGATCTGGTGGAGGTAGGCCACCTTCCCTAGCATTTCTTTTCATTAGTCTCCTTGATATTCTGGACTTCTTGTTCTTCCAGATTAATTTTGATATTATTTTTTTCCAGTTCTAGAAAATAATTATCTAATTGATAATTGAATAATTGATATGGCACTAAATAAGTAAATTAATTTAGGTAGAATTGTCATTTTATTATATTAGCTCGGCCTACTCATGAGCAACTGATGTTCTTCCATTTTCTTAAATCTGACTTCAATTGTGTGTATGTTGTCTTATAATTGTGTTCATATCAGAAATTCATTCTTGAGCATTTCTTGTCCTTGTGCTAACTTCCCCTGAATGAAATTAGGTCATGAGATCCTATCTATTCTTCATCTTAATTGTGTTTTGTAATCTGATTTCCCAGAATCTAGAAGTATGTATCATGTCTTCAAGAGTAGAGTAGTTACACACCAAGATCCACAGATTCCTCATTCTAGAAAGAGCTCATCACTATGATTCTCTTTCACTTCTCTGTTTTTACCAGTAACTAAGGAAGAGGAGGAGGAGAAAGAGGAGGAATATATGTCCTTTGCTACCACATGGCATTTGACACTATCGGGCATACATACAGGACTGAGCTCCTGAGTCCATCAATTTCCAGTGCCAAGACATTTGAAGAAATGACTCATCACTATCTCTTAGTTCTAAAGAAAGCCCACTTAAATAATGCCCAGTAGCTGAGTCTATCCTATTTTTATAACCTCAACATAGAGTCCACAGCCTCTCTCAAAGGAGAGAGAGAAAGAACTTTTATATTCATTTCTAATTTCTACTTTATGTCTCCTGGGTGATTGGTCCTGCACTAAAGACAGTTAAAATGTGTGAGATGTGGAGAAACCAGTGAAAATGGGAATTGATTCCTCAAAAGGGGATTTTGTTTTTAATCAAGGGAAAGGATTGGAGTCAGTATGGTATGATGGAGAAAGAACATTCTTGAAAACAGGAGGACTTGAGTTCAGATTCTATCTCTGAGATATTTATCATCTGTGTGACCTGGAGCCAACCACCAAGCTCACTAAGACTCACTGTCCTCATTTGTTAAATGAAGGAATTGGACTGAGTTGTCTCTGAGGCCACTTCCAGATCTTGGAGTCTATGAGGGAAAAATTCATATTTTAAACTAGATAAAATCCTTATAAATGAAAACCATAATTACAAAGTACCACTGATATCCAAATGACTTCTTTGTTTTTTGATCTTTCCAGCATATTGATGGGTCCAAAGTATTGAACATATAGTCAGAAGAGTCAGAATGAAGTCCTGGACTAGCCATACCACCTTAAGAAAGTCACATAGCCCTTCAGAGCCTCAGTTACGTCATCTATAAAATGGTCAGAATAGGTCAACAGAAGTACCTACCTCACAGGACTGTTATAAAAATTAAATTAATTGACATGTGGAAGCTCCTTGTGCCTATAAATCATTATGTACTATAGACTTTTATTGTTAAGATGACCAAACAGCTAAAACATTATTAAAGCAAAAAGGAAAAACTGGGCAGAGTCAAAGGATTTTGCCAGTGAATGAGTTTAAAGGGGCTTACTATGGCAGAGGTTAAAACATGGGACTTTCATCTACTACAGTCATTTTCTGGCCACCTTACCTTCAGTCACACTTAAATCTATTTTTAAAAAAGGGTTTTCCTTCCAAGTCCATTCTACTTTTTAAATATTATTCTTCTTATTACCTACTAAGGTGATATATAACAGCTGGATTAAACCTAGCAGTCTAGTCAACTTTCCCTATGGAGACTATGACAAGGTTTAAGAGACAAGCTCAGAGTGGGAAGGGGGAGGGCGGGCAGAAAGCCATAAAGTTAGTCTGAAGGCTGGATTATCTTGCTCACTTCTGAAGACAGAAGTCATCAGAATAAAGTGACAGCAATGAGGGCAGTTCTGCTCCCAGACATCCCCAACCTGGCTCTGGTCCCCTTCCTCATTGTACTTGGCTGTGGAGACTCATCCAAGGAGGCTGCAGTAGCCATGTGGGTCAGGTCTTAGGCCAAATCTGCTATGGCTCACCTTATGACCTCCAGAATCCAAGTGACCGCAGTTGGTGGAAAGAGAGACAGGCCCTGGAGAAGATCAAAGTCTCAGCTTTACTAAAGACTTAACTTGGCTGTGGGGCTGAAGGGGATCTTAATGAGAGAGAGGCAGCAAAAGAGGGGAAAGGCATTTTAGCACCATGTAAATCATTCCTCTAGGTATACATAAATGTGCCTTGTTGAAATGTCATCAGTCAGGTGGTTAAAGTTTAACCAGCCCAGCTACTCCCTTCTTTTCCCTCCCCCCAGTTGCTTTCAGCAATACAAACAGCTGAGAAGAATTTGTGTTGAGCCTAGGTAATTGAGATGAGCAGGAATTAGGCTCTGGAGTCTCTGACAGAACCTTTCTTTCAAAGCTTCCCATTCTCCTACCAGGATATTCTGACTCACCCATCACTACCAGGTCAAAGCAGAGGTCAGATGGAGAAAAGGGCAACCAAAGGCCAAAAACGATCCCCTTTTTCTGGCATAGGTGTGTGTGTGTATGTTTTATATATAATAACATATGCATATGTGTGTGTACACACAAAAGCAGTATATATGTGTATGTGTTATCTCTTGTGGTAACATTTCTCCCTATAGTCTATGGGACTACCTACTTCCAGTCCTTCAGGATGGAGATATCCCTCATTCAGATGGTATACGGGTCTGTCCTGTGATTTCACAAGGTAAACACTGCAGACCATGCTATTTCCTGTGTGTGTAAATGTGACAGAAAGGAGAGGCAGGGTGTTTGGGATTTCCTCCCACCATGATTGCATATGTATCTGAAACCTTCCAAAGATCTTGGAAAGGACTTCAAAAGTCATCTAATGTGAGTGGGGGTGGGGGGAGGATTAAGGTTAAACTGGACATGTCATGTCATTGGTATAGTGATGTCTCCATGTCTTGGCGTGGTTCATCCTCCATGCCTGGGATTCATTCTCTCCCTGACTCTGCTTTGTGAAATCACTATTTTATAATTTAATTATAAAATCTTTTACTTCCTTCAAGACTCATCTTAAGCACCACCTTTCCTGACCTCCAGTTTCCCAAGTCATAGTGTCTGTCCTTCCTGAAGTACCTCATGTTCATTTTATGTATGTTTTTTGTTATTCAGTCTTTTCAGTCATGTCTGACTCTTCCTGAACCCATTTGGGGTTTTCTTGGCAAAGATTCTGGAGCAGAATCTTTTTGATGCTTTCTTCTTCAGCTCATTTTGCAGATAAGGAAACTGAGGCAAACAGGGTTAAGGGCCTTGCTCAGGGTCACACAGCTAGTAAGTGTCTGAGGCCACATTTGAATTCAGGAAGATGTCTACCTCACTCTAGGCCAGCCACTCTATCCATTGCACCACCTAGCTGCCTACTTTACATACATATGTATATATGTGTGTGTGTGTATGTGTATATATGTACATATGTGCGTATATATGTATGAGATGTCCCAAAGAGTCTCACTGTGGTTTTAAGCTTATTAATCTACACAAACATATATTTATACATATCTCCATATAGAGATATGTATAAATATCTCTATATGGAGATATGCAAATATATAAATAAATATATATCATATATTTGCATAAATAAAGATATATGCATGTTCATATATGAAACATACATGCACATTATCTATTCTGATAGAATGTAAGTTTCTTGAGATCAGAAGTTTTTTTTTTTAATCCCTAGCATCTACCTGAGTTCAAACTCAGTATCTAGACTATAATGCACACTAAAATGTTTATCAATTACCTGAGTGAGTCATTGAGGGGTTAAGTTGGTAATCCAGAGTCACCTAACCAGCATTTATCAAAGACAAAATTTGAACTCAGCATTTCTGAACTCTACAGTTGGCTCTCCATCAGCTACACCATACTATCTCACAAGATTGGTAGTATTATTTATTCTGATTTTGCCTGAAGGGTAGAATCTGCCATGATAACACTTGCTAAAACATTTTTAGTGTCTATTCCTAAAGGCCTAATCCACCTACCCAAGAATTTTGGTTTAAATAACCAAATCTAAAAACTCAAATCCAACATTATTTCTACACCTTGCATAACTTTTCAATCTCTCACTGAAACAGGATGTCTCACACTGATACAAATATGTAGATCACAAGGCTGAGCTAGTCTTGTTTCTGGATGAAGTGCTCCCATAGTTTTACCTCCATTTGAGTAAAATAACACTTCCTCAGGATGTTTTCTAAGTAATCAAGCATTTGATGATTCTGTGTAAGAAAGGGCATTATACTTCATCACTTAGAAACTTATGTAAAGGCTTTAGAAATGAGAAAGCAAAGCACAAGAATGTGGATTAGCAATTAAAAGCTACAATAAAACAGATGCTACTCTTAGCATGCTATTCCATTAACAGCGGAATGAAAGCATCCTATGGATGCATTCCAAATACTCTGACAAATGGGTGGGGCAGGGGTGGAATTCATCAGCAGCTATGAAGAAAAGACTAAGCTAGATTTTTTAGTGTTATAGCACTTAGGATAGCATCCTACACCAAAAGGATTCCAAGGAAGTTCTATAATTCTTCCAAATGAGATATTTGTAAAATGCTTAGCACAGTGCTTGTAACACAATAGGTGCTTAATAAATGCTTGTTCCCTTCCCTTAAATGGGTATTGGTCAGTTCTCACAATGACTGATTAAATCCACTACAAGGAACTATTATTACCAACAAATGTTTTCCCATTATTTTATAACTTCTGGTTTAATTTTAGGAAAGTCCACATGATGCATATGGATATTGTATGAACACAACTATAACTGATTTATGGAATATTAGAACTGGGAAGGACCTGTGAAGATCATCTAAACTGGGACTTCTTTACCTTTTTTGTGTCACACCCCTTTGACAGTCTGGTTAAATCAAGTCAAGTCAATATGCATTTATTAATCACTGTGCCAGGCACTGTGCTAAGAGCTGATAAAATCTATAGACCTCTTATCATAAAAATGTTTTTAAATGCATAAAATAAAATACATAGGATTACAAAGGAAATCAATTATATTGAACGGTTATCAAAATATCAAGAAAAAAGTTCAAAACCCCCAGTTTAATAACCCCTAATCTAGGCCAATGTTGGATACATATAAAATACATATACATATAAAATGATACCTCAATGAACAATTCTTATGGAAACAAAGTTCCTTTTAATAAACTCAATCTGGGTGCAGGTAGTTACAGGAAATGTCAGTCTCTTTAGCTCTAAGTTGGAAGCAACAATGAATACTAGAATATGATTTTGCTATCTCAAGTATAGACCTCTTGTGGGCAAGCTTGGTAGTGATCTCACCTACGAGTGTGGTAGTACTCCTTGAGTTTACATGACCCACTCTCTCCATCTGTGTTCCACATTAGTGAGCAAAGGATGGTGCCAATAGAGAGAAAAGAACCCCCAGATAGACTGAGATTGAGTTCCCCTTAACTAGGGAATACCCTTCAGATGTGCAGCAAAGAAGAAATTCATATGTAGGAAATATCACAGTGCTTAGGGGACATCCTCTTTGTTGAAATGACTATTTTATACACACACACACACACACACACACACACACACACACACACACACACACACATTTTCAGAAGTACTCAGCTCTTGTACCAATTAAGAGGTACATTGTCACAGATACTTCAAAACCTTGGATAACTATCTCCTAGACATCCTACGCTCAACAAGTCCCAAACTTAGCTCATTTTAGTTCTCCTCAGACCCTTCCCTATTTCCTAACTTCCTCATTACTGTCAAGGGCACCATCGTCTTCCCAATCACTCAGTCTCACAACATAGGCGTACATCCCTAACTCTTCTCTCTCTCTCATCACACCCTGTATGTAATCAGTTACCCAATGCTATCTAGTTTACCTTTGCAATCTCTCTCATATACATCCCCTTCTCTGCTTTGGCATTGCTGCCACCCTAGTGTAGGCCCTCATCGCTTTCCCTTGAAGTACTAAAATAGCCGTCTGGTCAGTCTCCCTGCCTCAAGTCTCTCCCCACTCTAGTACATCTGTCACTCAGCTTCCCAAAGGTATCTTTCTTTTCCTTCTTCTTCTTCTCCTTCTTCTCTTCATCCTCCTCCTCCTCCTTCTTCTTCCTGAGTTCCCCTATCTTGCTCAGGCTAGAAGTTCAGTAATCATTCACAGGCTGTACTTCAATATTGGTTGACACAGTTTTAACTGCTCTATTTTTCCAGTCTGACTTGGTTTGCCCATCTTTAGGCAGCTTAGTTGCTCTTTCCCCCTAAGAGTTTACCATCTTAGTGCAGGGATTCAGGTAGACCCAAATCACCTTGAACTTGTCTGTAGCTCAGAACTCTGGACTTAATAGATCCACCAGACTCAGCCTCCTCAGTGGTAGGGTTTATAGGCATGTGCCACCACATTCCGGCAAAAGCGACCTTCCTAAAGTACAGGCCTGACTGTGTCATAGCATCACCACCACCGTCACTGCTCATCAGACTCCAGTGGCTCCCTATCACATTTAAGATCAAAAATAAAATTCTGAGTTTGCCTTTTAAAGCCCTTTATAGTCTGGTCCCTTCTGTCTTCTTACACTTCCTCCCTTCCACGTATTCTGTGACCCAGTAACACTGGCCCCCTTACGGCTCTTCAGATAAAACTCTCCATCTCTCAACTCCATGGATTTTCACTGCCTGTCCCCTTTGTACCCCTCTCTCTCTCTCTCTCTCCCTCTCTCCTACTCCGGCTTCTAGTCTCAGCTAACATCCCTTACAAGAAACCTTTTGTGGCCTCCCCTTAGTGCTAGGATCTTTGAGATTATTTCCAATTTATCCTATATATGTGTGTGTGTATCTTTATAAAATGTATGTATGAATAGACACGCACACACACAGAGTACATAGTTGTTTGCATACTGTCTTCCCCATTGGACTGTGGGGTCCTTGAGAGCAGGAATTACTTTTACGTCTCTCTGTATCTCAGCACTTAGCACCGCACCTGGCAAATAGTAGGCGCTTAATAAATGCTTGACTTGAGGGACAGTCTACCTAATCAGCTCAGTGACACTATCCTATTCAAGTAAGGCATGTGGTCTTGGAATCTGGTTGGAAAAAACTTTGTTCCAGGAAGTAATATGACCCCTCCCCCTCACCTACCCTATACAACCTAACAGTCACCCTTCCTGCCATCAACTGGAACAGGAAACAGCTCCTAGACCATACATCAATAATCAGGAAATGACATGATTATTATTGTGGATTTTCCCATGCATTGGACCTTATTTTCTCCTTGAACCGAAGAAGGTGTTACCTTGACACACTCACAGGAGATGCTACAAACTAAGAATTCCTACAGAGGTTTACCCTAACTATATATCCTTGAGGGGTGTTTTAAGACAGTCTTATTGATGAAACCATGAGAGTATAGCCCTTCTCACCTAATGGCCTCAATTATCTACTATAAGGCATATTCCAAGCATTAGACAAGGGCAAGACATTATCTCTAGAAGACAATTATTAAAACTTAGTCATCTGGGAGAGAAAGAAAGATAATTAGGGCATCTCTACTGGCCTTCTCTCATCAAGATTTTAGAGAAAGGACATTCAGTTTATTAAGTTAACTGTACCTTAGAAGGCACAGAGATCCTAGAACCTGAGGAGGCAGCATGCATCCTGACCAAGTAAGTGAGCAAGGCCAGTCAGTGAATAATAGTCTGTTTCACAGGTTTTTCTTAGGGCTCTCTTGGACTTTCTTATCACCTGTGTCTCCCCAGTCTGATATTTCTTTTAGTCTTCTGTAGCAGGACATAAATTACAATCATTTAAAAATATATTTTTTTAATAACATACAGATGGAAATGTAGGGTGATGAAGTAGGAGGCAATGTGGGACAAGTAGAGAGCACATGTGATTCAGAGCAAGACTTGGTGAGTTCAAATCTTGATTCTATTACTGGTTTCATCAGCTGTTGTACAACATGGTGCCTCTTTCTGATCTGCCAATTAGAAGGGTGAATATAATTCTGCGTGTATATACCCTATCCTCATGTTCTTTTAACTACAAAGTGTGTGTGTTGGATCTTTGTTCACTTTTATTGTCCACTACTTTGTCCATATTTATTGTTCAGTGCTTAACACGGGGCTTGGCACATAGTAGGCACTTAACTCCTGAAAGGGAGGAATTCAGCTAAAGAGTAGACAAGTACTCTCCCTCCTCCACTCTTAACTACTGACCTCCCTGGCTTCCTTTAAGTTTCAACTAAAATCCTACCCTCTATAAGAAGCTTTTCCCAGCTTCTCTTAATTACAGTGCCTTTCCTTTGTTAATTATTTCCTATTTATCCTCTATCTACCTTGCTTTGAATATATTTGTTTGCAAGTTGTCTCCCCCATTAGATTGTGAGTTTCTTGGGGGGTAAGACTGTCTTTTGCCTCTTTTAGTATCCGTGGTGCTTAGAGAGTGCCTAGCACATAGTAGGTACTTAATAAATGTTTGTTGATTGATTCTGATAAGGTTTGAGCAAGCAAGATTTGATTGGGGATGCAGGAAGGAATCAAAGAAACAGAACCTGAAGAGTCTGTAAACTTTAAAAATCAGTTTTGAGTAACAAAAAGGGCAGCTGTAAGGGCAATGCTTTCACTGGAATGGTGAAGCTGGGGTGAAGTTAGGGAGGTATACAACTAAACCAAAAAGGGTAGTTGCACTCCATGGTATGTAAAGTCTTCTCAAGAGAACTCCTGGCTCTCTGTCTCCTGCATGCAGCCTCCTTTTCTATATCTTCTGGAATTTTAGATCCAGATGTTTATGGTAGGAAACCAAATAAGGAAACACCAGATAACTACTTCCTCACTATCTGGTTATCCCTGGACTGAAGAAATATCAGTAAAGGGCAGAAACAAAACTGAAAATTGCTACAAAAGTTGCCAAGACCCCATCAGAATTAAGCAAAATCAGATGGTATAGAAGCCGGGCATGCCTGAATGAAAAAAAAAATAACCTAATAAAACCAAATTTTATCCCATGAGGAGAATTGGTTTAAAGAAAAAAAAACTTTTAACCAATTAAAGAAACTCCATCATGATCAAATGTTAGGCCTATAATTATTACATGGAACAGTAAACATTTTAATTCCATAATGAGATACAAATGTAAGGGTCTGTTTATTTATTTATTTATTTCTCCTTTCTCTTTTCTTCTTTTCTGAGTTTGAATTTTTCCCCCTTCTTTCGTGGTCAAGAACCTAATGTAAGGATTTAATTACCCCAGATTCAAGTCAGTTAGTCAGCTCTCTGAAAATTGCCTTTTCTCAATGCCCTGAACTGACCTGAAGTGAAACTCAAGCTTACCCTTGGAGCCCAGGGCTCTCCTGAAAACAAAAGAGGTATCGGCTCCCCTTTCTCCAGATACCAATCTTGGGCTGATTTCCCGGTCCTTTCTCCTTGTTCTCTTCCTCCCTATGGCTCCTTTTTCTGTCCTTTTCCCTCATCCCACCCCATCCTGCCCCTCATAAAGGGGAAAGAAATGCTGGATCAGCTCTGATAAGGGAAATAGAAGAATGAAGACTAGTATATGTTCTTTAATATAGAGTATTTTTAGGACTAGTGTAGGATATGTTTGAGGCAACTATATCCTATTCGATGTGATCCCAAGAACTATACAAGAAATACTTCCTACCCAGCCACCCCCTACTAACACTGTGGCAGGAAATTCCCTCTATTTTGCAGAATTGAGATAACAAGGATATGACTATTGAAAAGGAGAGCCAGAATATAACCTTAAAGTTTTCAATATTTCTAGTTCTTTGTTTTGCTAAAAACTATTTTCTTTGAGATTGTAGTAATAAGCATACTCTTCAGTTTTCTCCCATTCATTTCTTTAAGCATGATGTTAGTTTAATAAAATACCGCATATTATGTTGGGTAAAGGATACACAAAGAGCTATTCTGAGGAGAAGACCAGCCCTGAATGGTCTCCTATCTCTAATTCACAGTGCATTCCACGAAGTGGACTCACCCATTGGTACCCAACCCACACCCTCAATTTGTTCTGCCTGTGTACCCAAATTCCCCTGTCAGAAGTCCTGTTTACAGCCACACCCTCTGACCTATTTATCTCCCTTCAAAAGAAAGTATTGCATCATGATCCTGTATCATTCCCCAGTAGGTCCTTGTAGGAAAAAACAAACTGATGGGTGACAACAAATGGCAAACAGAGGCTGCTGGTCAATTGCTTTCCTATCTCTTCTAAGACTGAACTGATCCAGGTAAGCAAGGCGGAGTAGCGTAAATACCATTGATTCAAACTCTTTTCAGGATATTGGTTATGATCTTTTTCATTAATTCAGCTCAATTAATCTGGCATTTATTAACTTTTTCAAGAAAACTAAAGACTCTTGAGAAGGACAGGACATTCAAGAAAAGAAACTATTGTGAGATAGTCATAATTAATTCTGAAGAGGAAGATCATAGCTCTGGAGCTGGAAGAGACTTCAGAAACCAAGTAGCCCAATCCCTTTACTTCAAAGATGAAGGCTTGAGGTCCAGGAAGGACATGAGATGTATCTAAAGTCGCATAAGTAAGACACATCAGTGGTAGAATTTACACCCAAGTCCTCTGAACCCCAGCTATGGGGCTTCCTACTTTATGATGTTACTTCAAGGTAGAAGTTTCCAAAGTGACTTGATGTGGTTGCAAGGGGAAATAATCTACCAATTTTTTACCAACTTAGTGTTTTACAAGGCACATAGAAGAAGGCAGACAAGTACCAAAGAATGGGTCTTACAGGACCTTGGTTGGTTGTTGTTCTCCATCTTTGAGGAGGATCAAAATGAAATCACCATTATAAAGTGAAAATTCAGTGTGTCTGACTGTGGCTGATCAGACCAATATGAGCTCGGAATGCTCTACCACAGGTTAGGCATAGATAATCTGTGTGAACATTTGGGGTGAATATCCCCAATTTGTGCATCTTGCATTTACTTTGTGCTGTCTCAATTCTGCTTTGCTCAAAAAGCACAGCACCTTTTCTGATGTGGGTATGCCATGCTGAGTGGTCCTATGCCAGTGTCTCCCATGTTGAACAGTCAAACCTAAAGTTTTTGAGAGAGACCTTGAGAGTGTCCTTGTATCATTTCTTCTGGCCACCATGTGATCACCTGCCCCATGAGAGTTCTCTCTAAAATAGTATTTTTGGCAAGCATACATTTTGTATTCAAACAACATGGCCAGCCCATCGAAGTTGTGCTCCCTGAAGCATAGTTTGAATATTTGGCAGTTTAGTTCAAGCAAGGACCTCAGTGTCTGGTACCTTATCCTGCCAGGTGATCCTCAGAATCTTCCTAAGACAGTTCAAATGGAAGTGATTCAGTTTCCTGGCATGGTGCTGGTAGATTGTCCATGTTTCACAGGCACACAACAATGAGATCAGCACAACGACTCTGTAGACCTTCAGTTTGGTAGTCAGTCTAATACCTCTTCTCTCCCAAACTTTTCTTTGGAGCCTCTCGAACACTGAGCTAGCTCTGGCAATGTGTGATCAACCTCAATGTCAATGTGTACATCCCTGGAAAGTACAGTACCAAGGGAAGTGAACGTATCCACAGCATTCAAAACTTCTCCATTTTTGGTAATCAATGGTTCCACATATGGATGTTGCGGTGGTGGCTGATGGAACACCTGTGTTTTCTTGGTGTTAATTATTAGGCCAAAATTAGCACAGGCAGCAGAGAACTGATTCATACCTTGTTGCATCTCAGCTTCAGTTTAGTTCGCTGAGTGTGCAATGATCTGCAAACAGAAAATCATGCACCAACGCTCCTTCCACTTTGGTCTTGACTCGTAGCCTTTTCAAATTGAAAAACTTACCATCAGTATGGTAGTTGACCTTGATGTTGTGTTCATCCTCATTGAAAACATTTAACAACATGACTGAAAACATCATGCTAAAAAGCATAGAAGCAAGCACACAGCCCTTACAGGATCTTACAGAACAGGGTAAGGTTGAAAAGCCCCAAAGCTGCTGAGGCTTGGGACAAATGTTAAAGACAAGACTTTTCTCTTTTAAACTAGTTTTAGCAAGAAGGTCAAGGAAGGACCAGAAAGCTTGCTTGATAAACACTGTAAGAGAAAATGGACAATGGAAAGAAAGAAAAACTTGGGTATTTCTCCTTTCTTTTTTTTATTAATTTTTTTTTTTACCAAAAAATGATCTTTAGATTGTGAAAGATAATATGATTAATACATTACAATACTTACAAATAAGTAAGGCAATATTAGGAAAACACCTGGCCTACCTCAATGATGTCATTTTACTGAGGTGAACTATATGACCAGGTAGTGAAAATTTTACAGTTGTGACTGTTGAATCACTGTTAGTGAGTCATGAAGAATGGGAGAAGAACCAGTGGACAAGTAAATAGGCAAATGTCCTCATTTTTAAAAATAGGAGGATGGATCCTTTAATCAGTAGGTCAATGGAGTTTGTGTATACTTCAGGTAAAGTTCAAAAGCATCCTTGGAATAGTATCATTCTTGACCCCTCACTTTCACTCTCCATATTCAGTCTGTTGTTGAGATCTCTCAATTTCACTTTTGCAGCATCTCTTGAATCTGTTCCCTTCTCATTTTGATGTTGCCAACACCCATGTGAAGGCCCTCATCACTTCACACTTAACCTATTGTAATAGCCTGCTGGTTGATCTACTTGCCAAGAGTCTCTCCCCACTCTAGCCTGTCTTCCAATCAGCTGCCAAAGTGGTTTTCCTAAAGCACAGATTATACCATGACACCCCTCAACACACACCACTCAAATTTCACTGGCTCCCTATCACCTCCAGGATCAAATACAAAATTCTCTGTCAACCAAAGCCATTCAAAACCTACTTTCCTTACTCCCATCTTTCCAGTCTTCATACATCTTATACCTACCCAGTTTTCTTTGATCCAGTGACTCCTTCTGGTTCCACAAATAAGACATTCCATCTCTCGGCTTCAGGTATTTTCTTTGTCTGCTACCCATGCCTGGAATGCTTTCATCCCATCATTTCTGCCTCCTAGGTTCCCTTGTTTCCTTCAAATCCCATCTTCTACAGGAAGCCCTTCCCCAATCCCTCTTAATTCTAGTGCTTTCCCACCGTTAGCTCCTATTTATCCTGTATATAGTTTGTCTGAACATATTTGTTGTCTTTTCTGCTAGATTGTGAACTCAGGGAAAAGATAATATTTTGTCTTTCTTTGTATTCTCTGTGCCTGGCATGTAGTAAGTAGGTGCTTAATAAATGCCTATTGACTGACAGATTAGTTTTGAGTACGTTGAAAGATTACTGAGTCAATATTGGTTCATACAAACAAAAAGTCATGATTAACTATTTTTTTTCCCTCAGTTTACTAGACTGGTAGATCTGGGAATACCACAGACATAGTCAGTATGTATTTATTAAGCTTGTACTATGTTTAATAATTTGTATCATCAGCATTGATGACACAAATAGAAAAAAAAAAGACAGTTCCTGCCCTCAATGGACTTACTCTCATTGAAGAAAGAGAGGCACAATAGAAAGCTGAAAAGGGTGGAGGGTAAGAGAAGGCACTCATTAAGGGAGTGTGATAGGGAAACTTAGTGGGAAATGAAGAGATAGTCGGCCTGTGTATTCTCCCTAAATGGATATTTTGGGAGGAGTTCTCTCTGCCATGCAGTCAAGACAGGTCCCAGGATCAGAGGCATGAGTACTAAGCCTAGTTTGATCGTGAAAGATGAGGTTCCTGAGATCATGATAGAGAAGTCCAAAGAACTGCAACTGAGTGGGAAATGAAGTATACTTACATATTGTGGGATCGTAGATCTTGAGCTAGAAGGGACCTTGGAAATCTGTTGAGTGACTGAGTGGGTAGGAGTGCTGGACTTGGAGTCAAGAAGACCTGAATTTGAATTCTGCCTCTGGCAGTTGCTAGTTGTGTGCCTGAGCAAGTCACAACCTTTTTCAGCTTCAATTTCCTTATCTGTAAATTGGGCATAATAGCAGCACTTTCCTCACAGGGTTATTTTGAGGATCTAATGAGATAATCGATAAATAAACACACTGCAAATTTTAAAACACTCTGTACATGTTAGCTATTATTAAACACACATCTCCTTATTTTACATATAAGGAAAATGGAGACAAGAAAGGAAACTATGTAAATTGTCCAAAGGCACGGAGATTGGAAATAGCGAAACAGAATTAGAACCCAGGTCCCCGACTCCAAATCTCTCTTTCTACTATGTGCTGCTGCCTCCAGCAAAGGATTTGACAAGGTCCTTCATGACCTCATTTTGAATTAACCAGAGACATGTGGGGATGATGGAGATTAAGTTAGATGGATTTGGAAACTGGTTAAACGACTCGTATAAAAGAGTGCTTGTCATTATCATCCTGGAAAGAGGTGTCTACTGAAGTACCGCAGGGTTCGTTTCTTGGCTCTATTCTGTTTAATGTTTTGTTTTTTATTCATCAGTGATTTAGGTGAAAGCATGAATGGCATAAGTATCAAATGTGACAAGTAATATATGAATAACATAAATTCCAAAAAGATCCCTAAAAGCTGAAACAATAGTGTAAAGTCATCAATAAGAAATGAAGTGAACATAAAGTTAAGCCTTCAGATTCAAAAGATCAAGTTCATAAGGAAAGGACAAGGAAGACATAGCTAGAAAGAAGTGCAAAGGGGAGGGAGGAAGGCTGCAATTAAGAGTTCTAGTGGAACTAGAAACTCAATATGAATTAGTAGTCTAATATAGTCATTAAAAAAGTTAATGTGGTCTCAAACCATGTTAATCAAATCAGAGTGCCATTCTGATCAGAACATCTCGGGAGTAGTGTGGGCAGTTTTGGGCAATATGCTTTAAAAGAGACATTGATGAGCAAGTTCAGAGAAGGGTACATAGAACGGTGAGGGACTAGAAACCATACCATGAGGTTCAATTAAAAGAACTTGGGGTATTTAGGCTGGAGAAGAGAAGCACAAGAGCAATGGAATTACAGTTGGAAGGACCATAGAGATCACCTAATACAACCATTTCATTTTACAGGTGAGACAACTGCAAGAAAAGATAAGTGACTTGTATATACAGGTATTAAGTGGAAGACTCAGAATTCGAACCCAGGACTCCTGATTCCAAATCCAGCTTTCTACCCAATGTGTAATAGATGCCATGAAATGTATACAGTGATACTATTATGTGGGAAGGGGAATGGATTTGCTCTTTTGTGTTCAAAGGATAAAACTCTTTAGTATGCCAATGAATGGAAATTACAAGGAGGCAGATATCAGTTATTAGATGTATATGCATATTTCTATATGTAAATGTTTATCTACGCATATGTAAATATATATATATGATTATGCATGTGTAAATGTATATATATATATATATATATATATATATATATATATATATATAATTATATGTATAATTAGATTTGACCAAAAGTGCTGCCTCAGACAGTAGTTGAGCTCTTTCATTTGATCCAAGCAGCTGTTAGATATGATCGAGAATATTGTAGACAAATTTGTGTTTAATGCCTTACCCAAGTCTAAAGAAATTATTTACCTACTATATGCACAGTATTTTACTAAGTGCCAGGGGAAATACAATGGGTTAGGGTGAGAGTTAGAGCGCATTTAGGGTTAGGGGAATGTGCTCGATTCCCACTCTTGTGAACAATATAATCTAATTGATGAGGTACATCATACCCAGGTAGCTTTCATGCAAAATGGAATTAGTTGATTAATCAACAAATATTTATTAAACATTTACCATGAACCAGGAACTGAGGGTGTGGAGAAAAAAAAGGAAATACCCAAAGTCACACAAAGAGTATCTAACTATTCTATCAAGAGGTGAGAAGAGGACAGAACAGACACATGCATAAATACATACAAAGCAAATGCAAACTCATTTTAAGGACCACTATAATTGAATTATCTCTAATGCTGGTTCCACAGTTGTTTATCATTTATATTCCTGTTTGACTACTGGATCTAGATGCTTATTCTAGATGCTAGATTTAGACAATTTGTGACCCTGGGCAAGTCACTTGACTCCATTTGTCTTGGTTTCCTCATATGTAAAATGAACTGGAGAAGGAAATGGCAAACCACTCCAGTATTTTTGCTAAGAAAAGCTCAACAAAGATCACAAAGAGTCAGACATGACTGAAAACAACTAAAACAACACAGGCTCTAGAAAAAAAAAACATTTAAAAAGAAAATCCTTCCATTAGCCCAAAGTTGAAGGGATATATACTGGATGAGTGCAGTTTAAGACTTTTGAGACGTACTAAATTTTCTTGGCTAAATCAGCACAGGATCTCAGAGCCTCAAGAGTTGGAATGTATCTCAGAGACCTTCTAGTTCAACATTTTCTTGAACAGGAATCCCTTCTGTAATGTCCCTTAACAAGTGATGAGAGAGTTTCCACTTAAACACATCCAGTAATAAAAGTATCCCATTAAAAATAATTCATATCAGTGTGTGTGTGTGTGTGTGTGTGTGTGTGTGTGTATGTGTTCATCCTTCGTTGCCAAAGAAGATCCTGTTATCAGAGAAATGATGATGTGACTTGCACTTAACTTTGTTTTGAGTGAGGGAGGGCTGTGCAGGTCACTTCTCCTCCAGAACCATCTGAATCCAGTGATCAGATATTCATTAGGATGACTGCAGGTGACCCAGGATGAGGGAATTGGAGTTAAGTGACTTGCTCAAGGTCACACAGCTAGTGAGTATCAAGTGTCTGAGGTGAGATTTGAACTCAGGTCCTCCTGACTCCTGTCTGGTGCTCTATCCACTGCACCACCTAGCTGCCCCAATTCATATCAATAGATACAAACTGAGAACCCTTAAATAGAAACCCACAAAGAGAAAGTGTACCAAGAAAACTTATATTTTGTTCTTGCAGTGTCTTGAAAATGTAGCATCAAATGCAGATTGCTGGGCTTTCTGCCTTTACCATTCTTACTAGTTACAAATGAGAATCCCCTCCAGAATAATTTTTTAACTGGCCAGGAGTGGTGGTGCAGGATTTGAATCCCTATTGCTAGGGAGAATAAGACTCATGGATCATGACCTTGAGGCAAGGAGTTATGAGCTGCAATGGACTACGTTGATCAAGTATCCACACTAACTTTGGGGATTAATATGGTTAAGTCACCAGGAGTAGAAAGCCACCAAGTTACCTAAGGAAGGGCAAATGAGCACAGGTCAGAAAAACTGAGATTTTTCCCTCCAAAAGTCTTGTGCTAATCAGAGTAGGATTGAACCCATAAGTATGTCCTGCATTTTCAGAGTAAGTGAGATAGGGAAAACGAGAGAGAGAGAGAGAGAGAGAGAGAGAGAGAGAGAAGAATGTTTAACTCTAACTCACTTTTTACAGCCTCATGCTGGACAAATCATGGATTTAAGATAAGGCATAGTCTTTCTTCATAATCAAATGTCTGCTTATCTCTGTACGTAGCACGTAGTACTCTGGTACGTAGTAAATGCTGTTGCTGCTCCTTGGCCAATGTCATTAAAAGTGTAATGTACTTTGAAAGTAAGCAATGCTTGCATAAATATATAGATTTATTCAGAAACAACAGTAATAAATATTGGCTCATGTTGAATGGTGAAAGCACAAACTTTACATGGAATTTTTAACAAGTAGACGTTTACACTCACTTGTATCCGGTTAGTTACCCGAAGTCCGACTGTGTTTTCTTTTCTTTATTTTTTTTATTTTAACCATCTTGCATGTGTAATCCAGTCAGCATCTGTTCCCTGGTACTGTTATCCACTCTGCGTTCTGGAAAGATATTTTGGAAAGATAGCAGTGACAGAACATATTCATGGGCATTTGTCAATTTTTCACTTAAGTATTAATCTACACTATTTTTTAACCAGTCAAGTTTGCTCTTTTCTAAAGTACATTCATAATAAATTAGATAAAATTAGTAACCAACCTGCCATAGTAAAAGAAGTAGTGATCTAATCCTCAATCTGCCATTATGTAAATCTCCAGAATTCATTTCTACTCATCCAGCTATTTGCAAGGTCTATTAAGTTCTAATCTGTACAATCTGTTAGAGTTGAATTCATCTTGCTAAATGATTTCTAAATGATTAGAGTGTTATAGTATCCAGGCAAAGGAGGTGATAGTCTGATTGTACTAGACCACCCCTGAAGGACTGGGTTCAGGTTTGAGCACCACATTTTATTGGAGGAATTGACAAACTGGAATACATTCTGAGAAAGATGGTAAAATTATAATTTTCAATATGAAAGAGAAAATACATCATGGATATGATACCTGCTTTCAAATATTTAAAGGACTGTCACATGAAACCAAGCTGTGGACATTAGAACTAGGACCCATGAATGGAAGTTATACGGAGCAACATTTCAATTGGGTATAAGAAACCACATTCTAATAATAAAAGCCTTTCAAAAATGAAATGATCATCTTTGTGGCATCACTATTAGGGACACCGAAGAAAGGGTTGCTGCACTGGGTGAGAGAACAGATTAGACAACCTGTAAATTCTCTTCCAAGTCTTAGATTCATTACACAAAATTATGTTGCATTGATTTTTAATATAGACATGAATTATAACTTTATGATTACAGAGCTTATGAACCATAGTCCTCATCAATAGAAATGACAATTCCATGAGTTTGGGGTCATTGGTAAAGTGGAAATATCTCTGGACTTAAGAATCAAGAGATCTGGAATTGAATGCCAACCCTTCTCCTTACTACTTACATAACTTCTTCTCTCCTCTCATTTGCTCTCTTCTGCTCTCTCCTTTCTCTCTCTCAAGAAATGGCCCACCTCCTGTTTCTCAAAGTACACCATCAGTTATAGTCTTAAGAAATCAATGCCCTATTTTCCACCCACATTTCTCTGGTAATAAACACAAGAAGAAGGAACAACAAAAAAAAATGTGATGGGGAATTATTTTTAAATGATTTGTGAAGTAATCCTCCAAGGAGTCATCTAGACGTTCAGTACTATTTCTGAGTTGGCAGTGTGGAATAGAAATGGAGCTTCCAGGAGACAAATGTTAGGGAAAAGTACTGGGCACATGCCAGGGAAGCTGCAGGAAATAATAGCAGTGCTCAGTTACCTCCTTCAGGACAGTGTGCCAGCCAAGTACATCCTCTCATGGTAACCCACCAAGAGCCCAGATTGCCAGCTCTGGTCAACACAAGGATGCCAGGCAAGTTGTAGTCTATTACTTCTGGAAAGTGTGAGCCAACTGATTCCAAGACAGACTAGTGAAACCCCAGTTTCCAACATCTTTCTGAAAGGAGATTGAGATTCTCTGGGAGGGATTTTGAATTAAAGTACAGATGCCCAGCCTCCCCTTCTCAGACCATGCCCTTTACACATACACACACACATGCACACACACACATGTGCACATACATGCATGTGCATGCACACACACAATCCTGCAGAGAAATAAGTCTGGTTTTCCCCCAAATGACTCCTCCTAGACTAAGTCCAAGCAGGATGGCTTTCTGTTTCCTCTGCAGAAGGTGACAGCCCTTCATCACTAGTATTTGAAAAGCCTCTACACTCACTCATTCATGACAGGACATGAGACCTTGATACGCATGAGGACTTGGGAAGAAGTGGGCAGCCTCCCTTTACATCAGTATCATAATCCACCCTGAATTTGCACTTTATAAATAACCCCAAAAAGGAAACTTGCCGCAGTCAGATTTAAGCCAGTGTGATGTGTATGGCTTTACCAGATCCACGGCACTTGTCTCAAGCTGAGAGAGTAATTTCACGGTAATAAGGTGTTTAAAGTGTTGCTGATTGCTTCCTATTTCTCCCTCCTTAATGACTTCTGCACCTTTCTGCTGCTTCTTTTATATGAGCTGCAATGGCAATTACCCTACAGGAGCCTGTTTAGACAACACGGGCCCTTCCAACTGGCTGCTGAGCACCCTTGGAGGGACCCTGCTAGGACCTCAAAAGTCTCTTTCACATATTCTCGATTTTCTTGGAAAAAGTAAAACCTATCAATAAGGTGCTATCCACATGGCTTCTATTCCTGTAGCATATACTTATATTCACGCAGTGTCTGAGCAAAGACAGTTTACTGTTCATAAATTTCCCAGCAGCTCAAAGGAGTTTTAGAAAGGTGACATTAAATGCGTAGATCACGGAGTTACACAGAGGCTCTATCTCCTTGACTAAAAGTCTGATGGAGAATGACTTTAAAATATGTTAATGTTGAGCTAGCTAAAGCAAGGCCTTTTGGGTGGGGGAGAAGAGGAGGCATTGTGGGAAGGATGTCATTTGTGGGTTCGATTGCCTTTACCTCTAAAAAAAAGTTCAAATTGTATTTGCAAAAATGATCAAAGCATCCCCTACCTCCACCAAAGGCAGCCATTTTAAATGTGGACAATGGAGTAGATTTTCCCTGTTATTGAAGGTGGGGAAAAAATAAAGCATACACCATATATCACCAAGAGAACCGATGTATCAAAATGCCTGTGGGGTTGGGGATGGGGGCAGATAATTAACTGGCTTTGAAATTCCCATTTCACTTCTGAATTCTCCTTTTCACTTAAAATCATCTGTTCTTTTCATTTGTTTCCATTTTTTCTGTTCTCTCCAATCCATATATTGGCCCCATGCTGTCCACTAAGCCTCTTCATCACCACCTCTTGGACTCCCCAGCTCCTTTTAAGGCTCTGCTCCACTGCCTCCTCCTTTAAGAGGTTTTCCTAATCCCCTGCTTTTTTAGTTCTCTTCTGATCCCATTCACAATCACTGCATATTTACTATATGTGTGTGTGCATATATGTGTGTGTATGTGTATATGTATATGTACATATAGATATATATGTGTGTGTGTGTGTGTCCTAATGTAATCTCTTGGAAGGCAGAAGTTCTCCTTGTATTTATTGTGCCTGGCACATAAAAATAATCACAACCATAATATCTAGAATTTATGTAGCACTTTAAGGTTAGGGGCAGCTAGGTAGTGCAGTGGATAGAGCACCAGTGCAGAAGTCAGGAGGACCTAAGTTCAAATCTCACCTCAGACACTTGATACTCTCTAACTGTGTGACCTTGGGCAAGTCACTTAACCCCAACTGCCTCATCCTGGGTCATCCTGATGAATATCTGATCACTGGATTCAGATGGCTCTGGAAGAGAAGTGAGGCTGGTGACCTGCACAGTACTCCCTCACTGAAAGCAAAGTCAAGTGGAAGTCTTGTCATTATTTCTCTGATGGCGTGGTCTTCTTTGGCAACAAAGGATGAACATACACACACACACACACACACACACACACACACACACACAGAACTTTAAGGTTTGCTAAACACTTTATAAATATAATTTCAATTCAATAACCCTGGGATATACATACATTATAAATAGTGCATAACACATCCTTGTTTCTTGATTGACTGAAAGATGACCACTGGGATATTTTCCAGTTCTAAAGACTCTATAATTCTATACCTTTTTTCCCCCCTCAGATCTCCTTCATGTGATCATTCACCTTCTCTCTCTGGTGCTCTTCCTCCATTCTTGCTCTCTTAATACTACTTTTTAGCCCTTTTGATTAGAACCAAAACCGTCCTAAGAACTGATGAGTTAGCTTGGTATTAAAGACATGCATCAGAAAAAACTGTTCAATTTAGATTCTGAATACCTGAGATTTAAATCCTGGCTCTGTCATTTACTACCTGTGTGACTTCAGAATGACCACTTCACTTTTTTGATCCTTATGTTTCTTTTCTATAATGAGAGTGTTGAAATAATAGATGATAGGGAATAGTCTTTCCCAGCTCTGAATCTAGGTTCTAGGATCCTAATCTTTCAAGGTGTTGTTCAGTCATATCTAGCTTTTTGTGACCCTGTGGGCCACACTGCCCATGGAGTTTTCTTGCAAAAATACTGGAGTAGTTTGCCATTTTCTTCTCCAGTGGATTAAAGTAAACAGAGATAAAGTGGCTTTCTCCTATCACACAGCTAGTAAGCGTCTGAGGCTGGATTTTAACTTAGGTCTTCCTCACTCCAGGCCCAGTACTCTATCCACCGAGTCAACTAGCTGCCTGAAAAAATGGTAAACATCATTTGAATTCATGACCCAAGGATGCCATATATTGGACTGAAATAATGGGTGTCCTCTGTGAGTTCAAGATAGTTTCATATGATCTGGAATTGAAAATTACCCTAGAGGTGATCTAGTTCAATCCTTTCATTTTACAAGTGAGGAAATGGAGGTCCAAGGAGATTAAGTGACTTGCAGATCACACATATAGTATCAAAAGCAGGATTTGAACCCAGGTCCTTGGATTCCAGAATCAGTGCACTTTCTACTATACTATACTGCCTCCCAAATTATACTCTAAGGTCAGTACTTTAAAATTAGCTGTCAGGAAAGGGTCAAAATTGTACATGTGCCAAGGCAGCCTAAATAGAGGAAGTACTTGAGTTCTTGACCACACGGTCAAAATGTCCACAAATCCCCTCAAACTCTCCAATTCTATAATTCTCTATTTTATCATGGTCTCAGTATAAAAGAAATATCTTATTTCTTGGGAAGAACTAGATAGGATTAACACTTAAAGGCTAACTTTACATCAAGTTGAGTATCTGTAGACAAACCGTTTGTCACTTATGCTACAGATTATATTATTATTTGTAAATGGGGGCTTTGTAACTCCTTTCATGTTTATAAAAACATACAAGGTCTCCTACTACATATTAAGTGATACACAAATACTTGACAAAATCCTATGGCCAAATATATATGGGCTATCATTGCCTTTCTGAAAAATTGTCTTAGAGTAGAAGCCAGAAATTCCAAGTATTAATCATTCCATTAAGACAAGAAAATGGAATATCATTTTTAGAGGAAACTACTATATCCTGAGCAAACTCTCTGCTTCAGGAAATTGACCAACTTGCTTAATGAGCTCTGTCAGATATGATCTCTATACTCCAGTCTATCCCCTGCCCTGCCAATCTCACATAGGATTTCCTGTATACAAAGTTTATGTTAGATAGCAACATTAGGTCACAGCCCCCAGATTTAACTACATGTATGCCTCAAACTGGATTCACTCTGGAGCTCAGAGATTGGACAACAAGTCCCCACCCACCTAACACAGTGTGGATTTAAATACTAAATCCTAATTGTTTCTCTTTTACCCAGGAACCCTGAGGGTCTTCTCCTACCAGTTAGATTTTTTTTTTTAATTAAAGGGGTCTTCCCTTGAGTAACTACTTAAAGAAGCCTATTCATTGAATAGGTGTATCTCACTCAAAGTGAGAATGTGATAAGACTTTAGCCTGAAAGGTCCAGGGTCTCCCATTGCATCCTGGGCCATCTCCAGTCATCCTGATGAATATCAGGCCACTGGACCCAGATGGCTCAGGGAAAGAAAGCAAGGTTGGTGACCTTGCCCAGCCCTCCCTCATTCAAATCAAAGTCAACTGCAAGTCATGTCAGCATCTTGATGTCATGGTCCTCTTCGAGAACAAAGCTAACACAACAACGATGAGAAAAGTGCACAGAGGAGACTAGGCGATCTTGGTCAAAGATTAGGAAAGTAGGAGTCCTTTCTGGAAGAGGCTCTGATTTGGGTTGTTTGCCAATATGTCCAGACTATTAGGAAAGGAGCAAGAAGGTAAAGGAATCAAGAGCTTGTAAAATATAGTCTTGTGCTCCAAAATGTGCAGGAAATGTCTGGATCATCAAGGAAGTAATTCTGTGGATATATGGTTTTACAGTGGCCAGGGGGGAAGGGATGAAAAATGTTTTAAAAACTTATCACAACCATTATCTCATTAAAATCTGAAAACAACCCTGTGAGGTAGACTGTACAGGAATTATCATCCCCACTTTACAAATGAAAAAATTGAAGTCTTAGAGAGGTTGACTTGCCCATGACTACACAGCTAGTAAGTGTCAGAGGCAGAATTTGAAGCCAGGTCCTTCCTCCAATGTTAGGACTCCACACTCAAGGAAAACAGCAAATCATAGGTTTAGAGCTAGAAGGGACCTTAGAGATCATCTAGTCCAATCCTCTTAGTTTATAGATGAGGAAACTGAACCCCATAAAGGTTAAGTAATTTGCTTAAAATTAGAGCCAGGATTCACACCCAGATCCACTGACTTCAGATCCAGTACTCTGTCTACTACACAGTGATGATTTTTGCCTTGTACTTAATCTTTCTCCTGCTTTTCAATTGCATATCATTCTAGCTGACAAATTAAATTTAGAGCAGGAATAGCTCTGCCTTTTAGGAGATCCAGGGATCCCAACCTAGCTCTGACTCATTCATCCACAATTTTCAGGACTTAAACACACACACACACACACACACACACACACACACACACACGGAGTTTACTTGTTTTTATCTTAATGTTTTTCAGTTGAACAAAATCTTTTTTTCCCTTCTCTATGTGATCTCCCCCTACCATATGCGGGGGAGAAGAAAAACAAAATCCTTCTAATAAATGTGCATAATCAAGCAAAACAAATTCCTATATTGGCTTAATCTACGGTAGATTATAGATATACACATATATACATATGATATATTTTGAAAATTCTGAGATATATATATATATATATATATATATACATATATAAATGAATATCTACCTCTACCTCCACCTTGCTCTGGATCCTAAGTCTACCACCTCAGGAATATGACTTAAATACCATGAATGTGTGATTGGGAGATTGCCCAAATGTACTACATTAGCACAGATCCCAATCCTGGAGATTATACTCAAGGGTATGCTGGAGCCTGCTTGAGAACTGACAGTTAAATTTTCAATGTGAGTATTCAATTCAGTTCATATTTAATAAAATTTTACTAAGTGCCTACTACGTTCCGGGCACTGTGTTAATCACTAGGGATGCAAAAGGAGGCAAAAGATAGTACCTCCCCTTGAGGAGCTTACAATCTAATGGATAATACAACATACAAAAAATATATATAAACAAAACTGTATATATGATAAATGGGAAAAAATTAAAAGGAAAGCACTGGAACTAAGAAGAATTGGGGGGAAGCTTCTCATAGAAAGTGGCATTTTAGTTGGGACTTGAAGGAAACGAGGGAGGTCAATAGTTGGAGTGGAGGGGGGAGAATATTCTAGGAATGGGGGACAGCCAGAGAAAACAGCCAAAGCCAGGAGATGGAGGGTCTTGTTCATGGAATAGCCAGGAGGCCACTGGACATGCTGGGGAGTAAGCTATAAGCTATAAGAAGACTAAAAAGACAGAAGGGGGCTAGGTTACAAAGTGCTTTGAATGTGAAACAGAACACTTTGGATTTGCTGCTGGAGACAACAAGAAGCCACTTAGAATTGATTGAGTCAGGGGAGGGGGGTGATATAATTAGACCTGTGCTTCAGGAAAATGAATGAAGAATGGATTGGAGTGGGGAGAGACTTGAGGTAGGCAGACTCACCAGCAGGCTATGGCAATAGTCCAGGTGTGAAATGATGAGGGGCTAGATTAGAGTGGCAGCAATGTTAGAGGAGAGAAGGGGGCATATTCAAGAGATATTGCAAAGATGAAATCTACAGGCCATACATACACAGCTTATACATGGGGAGTTAAGTTAGTGAGGAATCCAGGATAACTCCTAGGTTGTAAGCCTGAGGAACTAGGAGGATGGTGTTGTCCTTTACAGCAATAGGGAAGGAAGGAGGGAGGAAAAAGTTAGGAAGAAAAATAGCAAGTTATATTTTGGACATATCGAGTTTAAGCTTTCTACTAGACATCCCGTTCCAGATATCTGAAAGGCAGTAAGAACTGCAAGACTGGAGGTCAGCAGAAAGACTGGGGCAGGAAAGGCAGATTTGGGAATCATTATCAAAAAGACAGCAAATAACCCCATGGCTGCATGATCTGGAAGAGAATCCAGCAAAGGACACAGAGAAGGAGTGGTAAGAGCAATAGGAAAAAAAAAAACTAGGAGAAAGTGGCATCCCAAAAAACCTAGAGAGTATCAAGGAGGAGAGTGATAGGCAATTTCAAAGACTAAAGAGAGGTCAAGGAAAATGAGAATTGAGAATAGGTCATTGGATTTGACAATTAAGAGATCATTAGTAACTTTGGAGAGAGAATCTTCAGTGGAACAATAAAGTCAGGAGCCAGATTATAAAGGGTTAAAAAGAGTAAAAGATGAGAAGGTGGAAGCACCTAATGTACACTGCCTTTTTGAGAGGTTAACTACAACGGGCAGAAGGGAAATGGGGCAATAATTATCAGGGATGGAAGGGTCAGGATAGGGAAGAGATAGGCATATTTATAGGAAGCAGAAAATGAGCCACAGAGAGGGAGAGATTGAAAATATGTGAAAGAGTGAGGATGACAGCTGCGTCAATCTTTTGGAGGAGACAAGACGGAATGCAATTATTTGAATAAGTAGAGAGGTTAGCCTTCATAAGAAGTAAGGTCACTTCATCCTGTGAAATGAGAAAGGAGGAGGAGAAGGCAGAAGGCACCTGGATGATAGGAAATGAGGAAGGGGATGGGGGGCACACCACTGCCAGATCTTGTCCCAACATTATATTTTGTTGATTAGAGTAGTACTCCAATATCTTCTGCTACTTAAGTAATCACTTTTTTTTTAATGTTATGTCAATGGAATGTAACCTCTGCCAGCTGTTACCAAACTGAAAAAGCTTTTGGTGCAAGCCCAGAAATGAAATATGTTCTACTATCCACTGACAAGCCTAGCTAAATTCAGACAGACTTGGGCAGAACCAACAGAAAATCACCTACTTGCCTTTGATAAATTCCCAGGCCAAGACAGAACCATATTCGTGTACTGAATGAGCTGGTATATATGACTGATAAGTCACAGTGATCTTTGAAAGAGGGCATAGAATGTCTTACATGGGATTGGAAAGGGTTAATTGTTCTGATTTTCAAAAGTAGGAAGAAAATAGAATCTGCAAATCTGTAAACAAATGAATTTGATTTTATACCTGACCAAATTATAAAATATCATTAAGAGGCTGGTTAGTGAGCATTTAGAAAAGGAAGCCCTAATCACAAATAGCCTACATGCCTTCATCAAGAATAGGGTCATGCCATACTAAGCTCATTTTCTTTTTTCTTTTCTTACAGAGTTACTAGAGCAAGCCCAGAGAAATGCTATAGAAGAGTTTAGCTACAATTTAACAACACATTGCACAAACTATTGTGTGTTATTCTTCTAGAAAAGATGTGGAGGTGATCTCAACAATAGTACAAGTAAATTTGGTACAGGTTGAATGCCTAGACCCAACACATTATCATTTATGTATCACTATTAATTTAAATGCTTCCTCTAATGTAGTATCCAAGAGATCTGTGTGCATGGCTCTCTACTGTTTAACATTTTTATCAATGACTTTGATAAAAGCATAGATCACATGCTTACCAAGTTTTCAAATAACACAAAGCCAAGAGTGATGTTGTGAGAGTTAGATGACAGACTCTGAAAAGTTTTTGATGGGGTAGAACATTGGACAGAATCAATTATGATAAAAGTTATTGAAGATAAAAATCAATTTCATGAGGGAAAGATAAGGGAGCTATGACTAGACAACAGTTTTTCTGAAAAAAAGATCTGAACGTGTTTGTGGCTTGCAAGCTAAATACGAGCCATCAAAGTAGTGAAGAGCCTTGAGATGATGGCATATGGGAATCAATTGATGCAGACATGCAGCCTGGAGAAGAAAAGACATAGGAACAATGATAACTTTCTCAAGTGTTGGAAGTACTTGTCACATGGAAGAAGCATTAAGTTTGTTCTGTTTGCCTCCAGAAGACAGAATTAGGAATGATAGGTGGAAATTTCACAAAGATAATTTCAAGTCAAAGTAAGGAAATATGTCCTAACAATCAGAACTATCCTAAAATGAGTGAACCATTTTGGAAGGTAGTGGGTTCCTCCTCCCTGGAGATCTTAAAGCAATAGTTGAATGACCTATGTTGTTGAGGAGATTCTTGTGCAAGTATATATTGGTCTAAATGGCCTCTGTGGTCCCTTCTATTAATCACGAAGCCGGTCACAAAATGATACATTATTTAACAACAGCAACCCCTTGAACTTGTAGAGGATTGTGGTCTGCATTCATAAAGGAATAGAAATAATATTCATGATAAAATAACAGATCATCTAAATAAATGATATTTGTAGAAGTATATAGACATAATACACACACACACACACACACACACACACACATATATATATATATATATATAATATGTAATATATATGTATATGTAGAGAGAGAGAGAGATTGTTTCTATACTGCTTAATGATACAAACACATCTCTAATTTGCTTCACTGGCATCCTCTACAATCCCTAAGATTCTCACTTAATAAAATGTTACATGAAAAGGGTGCCAGATATATTTCACACTGTCATACAATCCTGTCTACAGACCAAATCCCAATGGAAAGCATTGGGACAGAGCCTGACAGAGACAGCCAGGGATACCTGAGAATCCCAGTATCCAGAAATAGCTTCCACAGGACATGAACACAGAACATGTTAACAGTCTACATCAATATCTAATGCCTAATTACCAAGAAATTATTTCTAGAGTTTGTATCCATGACCAATATACAACCAGGTCTCAAGCTATGAATAAGATTTGACACATATTTAAAAGCAGCATGGTATTAGCAAGAGCACCACAGTTAGGAGCAAGGAAACCTCATTTCAAACGCTGGCCCTAACACTTTTTAACAATATGATCTTGGGAAAGTCACTTAAAATCTCTGAATCTCAAAGTACTTATTTGTAAATTGGGCCTAATATATTTACACCATTCACATCACAAGGTTATTGTTGTGAAAATATTTTACAATTCTTATAGGGTTATGTAAATATAAACCATTGTTATTGCTATTATACCACTGATTTCACCATGTAAAGCCCTTTGTCATTTATACATTCACACTTATGAAATCCTTTAAGGTTTGCAAAGGGACCAGCTAGCTCTCCTCTGACACATATTACCTGTTTGCCCTTGGGTGAGTCATTTAATGGCTCAGCACCCCCAAGCAACTCTCTAAAACTACGTTACATAGAAGATATGAACTTGACTTGATAGGGAAATAAGTACCCTATACCAATGAAAGACTGAGGGTCTTGTCCAAAAGAAAAAAATGTTTTACATAAATTATCTCATTTAATATCATCACAGCAACTCTGTGAGTCATAATATAATTATCTTCATTATGTTTTATTTATATATTTGTATTTATATATTTATATAATATTCATTATAATTTATTTATATTTTATATTTTCCCAAAAAAATGGGAAGGGAGAGTAACATTTATTTTTAAAATGTAACTGCCAGCAAGATAAATAGGAATAAATTAAATCTTTTAAAAAGATTCCTAATTATAATGACTACATTAATTGGCAGACTTGACTTAATAAATATAAGAATGAGTGTTATAGTTAACCTGTTAAATTAAGAACTAATCTAGAAATAAACATTTTAAAGATCAAGAGATCCTTCATTATTTCTTAATAGTAAAAAGTATCACAGGTTCCTCTTTTGAACAGCATCTTTTCTTGCAGAGATTATTATATAGAGTCTCCAATTTTCCATACAGGATAAATGCTTGTCTTCAGTCAATTCTCAATGGAAGTCCAGTCCCATCTCCTTGGAAAAATAGCATTGGAGTGTTCCATTTGGGGTTTCATGTTTCTTCTTCAGTTTCCATAGCTATCACAATTGCATCTACATCTCTCGAAATCATATTTAAGTATTGATCAAAAGTATATAAGCTTCCTTGAAATTCTTAGCCATTTCTTATTTTTACATAAATTCATTCATCTGCTATATTAAACCTGAAGAAATCCAATGATTCCTCTAACTAATGATAATAGTTAACATTTATATAACACTTACTATGCGCTAGCATTGTGCTAAGGACTTTACAAATATCTCATCTGATCCTCACAACCACCCTAAGAAGTAGATTACTAGTATTATCTCTATTTTATAGGTGAAAAAAACCGAGGCCCAGGGTCATACAGTTAATAAAGGTCTAAAGACACATTTGAACTCAGGTCTGCCTCATTTCAAGCCTAGGTTTCTAGCCACTGTACCACCTAGCAGCCTCTACAGTGATGATGGTTTGTGTGGATCCACGTCATTTTCCCTGTTCAAAATCTGGCTCCATTTCCCATTTTTCACAAGATAAATAAAGAAACTGAGTCTTGAGGAAGTTAAGTGTCTTGCATAAGGTCACAGAGCTAGTCAGTATCTGAAGCGAGATTCTATCCCAAATCTTCCTATTTCCAGGTATAGCACTCTATCCAATATGCCTCATGATCTGGCATAATTGCTGTGTATCCTTAACATCCAGAATTTAATGGTGATTCATTCTTTGGATTCTGACAGTTATACATGCCAGGGACTCCTAAAAAAAAACATTTCTGACATCATTTATTAAGAACCTTATGGCCCAGTCTTTTATATTTTTGGATGAACATTTCTTTTTTACTAAAGACACAATGAGATGATATAAGGGAAATTTTTTCATTTTGGATGGCTACTGCTCAGATAAGGATTTGTACAGCATTGTTGAAATTGCTCCCTTTTATATAAACTGATATTTTACTCTACGTGCTAGGCAAATGGCAATGCGTCTTGAAAAACTTGGGTCTAGGAAATTGTAACTCCCATTCCTATTCCTGTTTTTCATGGCCTAATTAATTTCTCCTGGCTTCAAACTCTCCAACTTGATTTCAGTAGGATTAACAGTGACAGTATGGTAAACATGTCCCTAAGAAATTCACAGTGGGTTGGGGTGACCTATAGTGGCTGCCAAGAATATGTGGTTGGAGGGGTTGAGCTCACCCTGTCCATGGGACTCAGCCAGGATCCCCTACTGGCTACAGAACAGGATTACATTAAACCTAAGGGCAATCTGACCACTAGTGTGATAGTCTGCGTTTTTTTTGCTTCTCTAAGGAAAGACCTACTACCCCTTGAAAGCTCTGCCCATTGACCTGGCATCTTGGACATGACCCAGCCCAAGAAAATTTGTGAGATTGTTTAGACCACTTAGTTAGACCTATCCTGTTAATAAGCCATATGGCGAAAGGAAATTATTTCTGAAATACTTTGACACGATAGTCTAGGGAAATTAACTGAGAAGGCCCCCTGAGAAGGCTCCCAAATATCCAGGGCAACTGATTCATGGAGTAATGGAACCCAAGAATCTCAGGATTGGAAAGAAGACCAGAAGTCATTTAGTTCAACCAGGACCTGAACAAAACTCCTCTACAACACACCTGACAAGTGGTCACACAGCTTTCCTTGAGGATCTCCAGTTAGAGAGAAATCACTACTTCTGAAAGTATCCCATTCCACTTCTTTAGAGTACTCAGGGTTAAAAGTTTTTCCTTACTATGAACTGAATTATCCTCCTCTCAGCAACTTCTATCCGTTACCCCCAGTTCTGTTTCTTAAAACCAAACAGAAAAAGCCTAATTTCTCTTCTCCTTGAAAGCCCTTCAAATACTTAAAGACAGCTATTAAGTCTGACCCTAAGTCTGTTCTCCAGAGGAAACATAGAAAGTTCCTTCAACTTATCTGTGTTTACAGTATGGATTTTGGTCCCTTCATGCCCAGAAATCTTTAGGTTTGATTCCACAAGTCAAACAATTTAATTATTTGACAAGATCTCTAATGGGGGCTGGCATGGTTTTTGAGTTTATCCAATTTTTTGCTTTTTGCCATGTGCAGAAATCTTGAGCCTCTACCTCTCACAAGCCCTCTGCAACAGTTAGTAAACAATCTCAGTCCCCATATACTATGAGAACGGCCATGTGGCTACTAGGCATAAAATTAGACTTCATGTTTGTTTTACTTGGCAGCCTGCACATGTGAGCCAGAGGGCAATGAAATGTACAGACACTCTACTCTGGTGTGTCTGTAGCTTAAGACCCTGCTTGCTATCAAAATGGAGACAAGCCAGTAGAGCAGAGGGTCATGTGTCAATGTGTTATCACAAAGAAAACTAACACTTCTGAGGGGAGATCAACACATTGGGGTCAGGACAGACAGACATGCACATGTGGAGGTCTCTGTACATGTATGTGGATTTTAAGTGCTTATCTAAGTTCTGCTAGCTGTGATAGATAACATTTCACTGCAATTCAGTAGCTATATAGTGTGGTATGGTGGACTGAAAGTTGGTCAAAGTATCAAGAAGATAGATTCAAATCTGCCTTGTGATCCATACTGGCTTTTGAACCCTTTGCAAGTTGCTTAAACCCAGTATCTCAGGCCAACTCTCTAAGGCTATGTATCTGTATGGTTAGAGAAAATTGCTTACTTGGAGCTCTCTTCATAACAAAATCATGGGTATAATATCCCCTCCAAAAACAGTGCCCATGCAAGGTCTACTCTCAAATACATGTTTAACATACGTCATTTCTTCCCACTTGCAATTTTATACATTTCTCTAAGTAAACATTGCATTTTTAAGTTTCTTACCTGAAAAAATAAGCAAACAAAATGCCAAAACATTGTTTTGTTTTTATTATTCTTATGAACAATTTTTTTGGTCCCCAACCAGTGAATATTTTTAATACTCTTCTGCTATTCATGCAGCCAAATTATCATTTGGCAATTAAGGATGGGTAAAGCTTCACTGAAATGTCAAACACGACTAGCGATTTTTCTAATGTTTGTTTCAACAGACCCAGAGCAGTAACTAGGAATTATCACACCCACAGCAAGATCTACCAGCTATTCTCAGAGCAAGCAACACAGAAGAAGCCCTCAGCTGGAGGGAGTGGGAAAGGATGGCAGTACCCAGGAGCAAAAACTCTAGGATACCAGTATCTGTGGAAAGAGACATCAAGCTACTGTGACACGACTGCAGAGCAGGTGGAAATACAGCCTACCCTAAGAAGTGATAGTTTCCTATTATGAAAGGTTGTGGAGGACAGAATACTGGTCCTGGACTCAGGAGAACCTCAGTTCAAATCCAGTCTCAGACACTTCCTAGTTATGTGATCCTAGGCAAATCTCTTAACCTCTCTGTCTCAGTTTCCTTATCTATAAAATGAGGCAAGTGATAGCATCTCTTTCACTACCTAACTGTAAGGATCAAATGAAATAATTTTTGCAAAGCATTTTGTAAATCACAAAGGTTATATAAAGAAAACCCCTGTCTTGTTTTGCAGTGTATTCTAACATATTCTCAATCCATTCTCCTTCCTTACTGGCTCTTAGCTATGGAAAGTTTAAGAAACAGGGATGGCAATATTTTGAGGTGGGGGAGGGGATATCTTTGGAATACAGGAAGCAGAGGTAATCCCAGAAAGACATGGCTTTCTAGCAAGGGATGAGACACTATCTCTCCCCCAGCCTTTCCCCATTTGAACAACCTCCATCCAGGACTTTATGGTGGGAGGGAGAGAAGGGGAGGGGATAGAATTCTTCCCAGCTCACTACTTTTTCCAGGCTTCCTGACACCTGTTCTGTCCTCTGTGGAATATGATGTGTTAGGTCCTAAAATGTCATAGCTATTATTTCTTAGAGGGCTCACCATGCCAGAGTCAGACTTTCTTTCCACTTGGGAATGGGGAAGGAGACAGACCTCAGTTCTTCCAACTGTGGCTTCCATGCTCTCCTCCCCAGCTGCCCCCATGAGGTCCATATGGAAACAGAAACGGACAAAACCCAGCTTTAGTCTCACCATCCTGTCACACACACACACACAAACACACACACACACACACACACACACACACCACCACCACCACCACCACCACCACCACTACCAATCACCAGGCTCTGCCTTTCCCTTCCTTCTTAGAGGAGTAAAAATGTAGTCAGAAGAATTTTCCACCCTGAGGCAAAGCTCTGATCATCCTGCCCTGGTTGCAGCTCTGAGTAAATTATAAACTCATTGTATTCTGTAGAAATTCCCTTCACTTTTAATCCAATATGTATTTGGGAAGTTATCTGGTTATCATTCCTTTATATTGAACTCATCAAAATTGTACTTAATGACTTTTAGTGTACAAAAGCCTTGAATTTTTTCTAAAAAAATTGCCACCTGTCCCCTTTCCAACTTGCATGACCATGAAGTTGTATTTTCTGTAATGGATTTGAATGGCCAGAAATTTGTATTTGGACCAAATTTCAAATCTTCATGGTCTAGATGACTTAATATTACGTTACCCCACTCTGGTTGCTGCAAATGTTCAGCAGTTGCCTTAGCCTCTCAGGAGATAGAGAGGCCACCCACTTTGTGAATCTTTCTGGCCTGGGCTCTCTGTCCAGCAGTGGATGCCCCTGAGCACTGTGAACTAGATTCCAAATCTTTTATCTAGCCCTCTCCTTGCCCCAGGGTGCAAATGGCACAAATAAGCACTGAGATTTTCCCATCACAGATGCAATCTCTTTTAGGCTACATCTCTAAAGGATTCAGTAGTATCTAAATATAACATTGTTGGGTCACAGCTATTTCCCTTGGGTCCCCAGGCTACTGCCCATTATTCCAACTATCTCCGCTAGCCCTGCCCCACCTCCCTCCGACTGTTTTCTGGTGCCTTAATGATGGATGAGTTCAGTCATAGAAGGGGAATTCAGAGATCATTCTAGTTCAAGTTTGAATTCACTTCAATTTGACTAAATTATCAAATGCCCACTATGAGCCAGGCACTATGCTGAATACTGGAGAGAGCTAGGGGGAGGTACAAAGAGAGAATCGAAAATGTCCTTGCCCTCAAGAAGCTTACTTTCTATTTAGAGGGGTGACAAAAAAACATCAGCACAAATAGTTAAAAACAAAATGCAAAGTAATTTCAGGAAAGAGAAAGTACAAATAACAGGATCCAAAAGGCTTTAATGTAGGCAATGGTACCTGAACTGATCCTGGAAAGAAGTTAGGAATTTGAAGACACAGGTGTGGAAAGAGGGACAGCATTCTAGATGTGGGGGAACAGTCTATACAAACATACAGAGTCAGGAGATTGAATGTTACATACAAGAAACAGCTAATAGACCACTTCAGCTGAAACTTTGAGAACGTGAAAGGAAGCAATATGAAATTTAACTAGAAGATTAGGTGGGAGCTGGATTATAGAGGACTTTAAAATGCCAACTTGTAAATTTTGTATCTTAGCAGCAATAAGGATACCTGACTATTTTTGAGAAATGCAATGACATGGTCACACCTATGTTTTGCAATCTTAGAAAAGCTTCTGTGCTGAAGCAAAGGGTGAGGTTTTTTTTGAAGACTTTATCTGGTTTTCTAACCCACTGCAGACAATGGTCTAGGTTCAATTAAAGAGAGAGAGTGGGGTGGGGGTAGAGGGAAAGAATAGAGAGGGGAGAGAGGGTGGCAGAGGGGGAAGGAGAAAGCAGTGAGGCATTGGATGGAGTGCAGGACCTAGAGTCAGTAAGAACTGAGTCAAATCCAGTCAGGGGCATCTCTCTATAAGACCTGAGCAAGTTGCTTTAATTTCTGTCTGCTCCAGTCTCCTCATGTGTAAAATAATAAAATAATAAAAAATAAAAAATATTAGCACTTATTTTCCAGGGTTGTTGTGAAAATCAAATGAGATAATATTTGCCACGTGCTTTGCCAACCTTAAGGACTATATAAATACTAGCTGTCATTGCTATTGAGCATTTATTATTATTAGGCACTTGCTGTGTGTCAAGTACTGTGCTAAGCACTACAGATACAGCCAAAGAAGACAATTCTTTACCCTTGAGGAGTTTAAATTTGAATGGGGGAAAACAGCACATAAAGAGGAGGTGGGAAAAGGGTACCTGGACAGGGATGAAGTGCTTAGAGAGCAGGTGAAAAAAAGTGAGCAGGACTCTCATAAAATAGTGGGCCTGGTCAGCAAATCACCAATCAGAAGAGGTAAAAAGGAGGCTAGCAAGGAAGTGAAGACGTCTGGGATGTGAACTGCACTGGGAGTGAAGTGGACACACGCAAGAACTTCAACGATCTTTAATATCAAAAACAGATCCCCTTGGGGAAAGAGTTCAGATTATTTGAGAGCTGAGAAAAATCCAAAGTAACTTCCAAATACAGCATAATTATATCCTCTTGCAGCAGGGTGTGGGACAAGACGTGTTTCTTTGGCTTCTGGGTCAATCTACTACTGATTCGGGGGTTCTTCTCCAGGACATTGCTGGAGCTTTACCAGGCTCCCATCACTGTAATCCCACTCTTTAAGCCAGTCCAGTCTCACAAGGTCTTCACCTACTCTGCCCCTTCTTCAGCACTTTTTCATCTAAGATAAGAAAGAATATAACAGAAGCAGAAACATACAGTTTAATTAATATGATTTGTTGTGGTCGTTCAGTCATTTTCCAGCCATTTCCAACTCTTTGTGACCCCCTTTTGGGGTCTATCATTTCCTTCTCCAGATCACTGTAAAGATGAAGAAACTGTAAACAAGGTTAAATGCCCAGGGTCACACAGCTAGTGTCTGAAGCCAGATGTGAACTCAGAAAGATGAGTCTAGATGAGTCTTCCCGACTCCAGCCCCACCACTCTATCAACTGTGCTACCTAGCTGTCCTAATATAACTTATTAAATAATGTAAATAAATATAAATGCATTTAAATGAGTTTAATAAATGTTCATAAATAATAAATGCTTAATAGTGTCCTATGTGTCAGTTACTATGTTGGACACGGGAAAAACAGCTAAAAGGAAACAGTTCCTGCTTACCTTTTCCCTGGTATCCCAGTTCTTCTACTGATATTTTAGGTGACCTTTTTGAAACAAATCACTCCTTTGTCTAGCCCTCAGTTTCTTAATAATACAAAAGAAAGATTGGATCAGTAATAAAACTCTAAAATTTAATGATTCTGTTCAGTTCAAGTTCATTCTACAGATAAATAAACTGAAGTCCAAGAGTGAAATGTCTCACCTAAGACCACACAAATGATGAGTGGCAAAACCAACATTTGAACCCATTTCTCCTGACTTTATAGCCCCATGTGTATCTTCTTTCTACAAGATCTATGTATTCAAAACCATCTAGACACTGGATTCAATTTTTCTTTTTTTTTTATTTTGATGTAGAGGAATTTTATTATTTGTAATTAATACATTAATAATACATTTTAAAATTTATTAATTTTATGGAGGAATTTTGTATTGATAGGACCACAGAAATAGCTATGGGAAACATCAAAATGTAAGTCACTAAGAATCTCCAAATGGGGCAGTGCCTTAATGTATTTGTAGCCCTTTTTGGATTTTGAAACATCTAAACAACTGCTTCCTCTACTGAGATTTCAGGTGGTAACAACTTCCTTGAGTCTTCCTTGAACAGTTTCATCCACCCTTCTGAGTTCTTTGTTGTAACAATTCAATTCAGAGTTCATGATAGTTTCTCTGATGCCATGGTAGGCAAGGAAGGATGAAGACAACAATATGTGAGATGATACAGCTGCTTGAATGGGGACCCAGCTAGCTGGGTAACTCAGCTCTTCCTCTCCTGTCTGTGTCCCCCTCCCCTTCCTTCCCCTCTACAAAGGAAGATAAATTTGGATGGTCAGAATATGCCTAGTTAACTTGGGTTTTACTGACTAGATCCCTTTCCCCTCCTCTCCCTTTCTTCCTTACCTACTGCACTCCGAAGCTCATATATTGGAGGACACTAGGCTTCTGCCTAAAGGCTCTCTTCTGGCCCCTCCTAGCTTAAGAGTGATTATCAATAGTTAACTGCGGCTGTTTCCCTCCCAGCCTATTTTCTTCTATGCCTCATTAAAGGGGCCATCCCCAGGCTACTTCTTCTAGATATCTATTGTCTGAATGGGCGTTACCTCACCCTAAGAGAGTTCCTGAATAGACCTTGGCCTAAAGGGTCCAAAGTCTCCCAGTGCATCCTGGCCAATCTTCAGTCATTTTGATGAATATCTGGTCACTGGATTCACATGGCTCTGGAGGAGAAGTGAGACTGGTGACCCGCACAGCCCTCCCTCACTCAAAACAAAGTCAAGTGCAAGTCATGTCATCATTTCTCTGATGGCATAGTCTTCTTTGGCAGTGAAGGACGAACACAACAACAATAGTTAAAAACAAGCAAAAACTCTAACTCAAGTTTATCCATCTAACTTATACTGAAAGCAGAAATTAGAGGTGAAGATTCATAGCTCCCTACCTACTTTCTTTTGGGAAGGGGGCATTTATTTTGCTTATTTATTTTATTTTGCTTGATCTTCCCAGTTTTTTTCTGTTTTAATTGGATTATTTATATCGTTCATTTTTTCTTTCTTTTTTTTTTTTTTACAGTTTTCAATTTATTTATTTTTCGTTTTCAACATTCCTACCTACTTTCATCAAAAATGGAAAGAAGCCTTCTCTAGTCTGTTTTTGCAGTTTTCCTTCTGAGGGAAATTTGTAACTATATCTTTTTTTCATACCATAGAAACAGCATGTTAATCTTTTAAGTTGTAATTTTTGTTTTTTCTAAGTCACTGAGCATCCTCCATCACCATTAGAAGTGAAGACATCTCAACAGTCCACACATTCAAGCTCTTGCTTGTGCCTGTGGATCAAGGATGTGACCCTTAGAACAAGGAACAAATAATTCACTACATATGGCACTCCAGTGTTACTCATTTCTCATTGCCCATATAATTTTTTTAAAAACTACTCTTTTCTGTACAAACTTATCTATGTTTTCCTCTTGTTTTTTTTTCTGTTTTGTGTTTCATTTTTACTGTTAGCCATAATGCAAAAGTTATCTGGGACATCAGTTTATATTGGTATGAAGTAAGCTGAATTATCACCACCAAAATGAATCATGCTGTGAAAAGAATACATGTAACTTGAACTAGACAAACTGAAAGCTTATCTACCCAAGGGCATACAGCGAGTTTGGGGTAGTCTACAGTTACTACCTTCCTCTTTCCTCTCCTCTGACTTTAAATAGGCAACAGTTAGTCATTGTGTGTGTGTCTGCGTGAATGTGTGTGAGTTTGTGTTTTTGTGTACATGTCTGTGTATGTAAGAATGCATGTGTGTGTGTGTGGTTGCCAAGTCTAATCACAGCTGAGTTTCAATGACTTGGAGGCATTTAGCCCTGCACTTTCCTTCAGCCTCCATATAAGTACACATGCCCCTAATCTGTCTTCCTGCAGGAGGGCTCCCTTGGCACCAATCTAAAACCATAACTTGGGCCCAACCTTGTGCTGGGTACCTGCCTCTTGGAGCCCTTTTCTTTGAATTATAGCCTGTAGTCAGCAAGGCTGAATGGAAAATAGCCTCCAGAAACTTAACTGGAAAGTCTGACAAATACACCATAATATTGAGAATGGCAGGAAAGCCTCTATTATTCTACTTCATTCTATCTGCTGGGAGGCAGCTCGGCGCCGGGAGCCTGGCTGCATTTAACTCACTTCCCTGGATTTCCGAGTCACAGCCACAGCTCCTACTAAAAGCCAAATATTTCACTCCTGAGACACGCTATGCTTCCTGATAGAGGATGCACTTGCATGTCTCCTGTTGACCTTAAACACTAATAAAGGAGTCATAATATGACCTAGACAAGCCTTGGAAGCCAATCAGAATGTAAGTGAGTGACTGGGAGGTTGACTGGGTGAATGTAGTTATCTCCTATTTGTCTAGAAACTTTTGAGTTGTTCCTTTTATTTTGATTGTGTGGGTAGGAAGCTTAAAAATATATCACAGGCAATGTTGTTGCCTGCAGTGAAGGTTAATCCCAGAAAGCTGCAAAATAAACCATAAATATGCTAATGACTGGAAACCTATTGGCAGCAACTCCATCTTTGCTCTCTTCCTCAGGCATTCAAGAAAGAAAATTTCAATTTGGTAGCAATCCCCAATCATGATCTTTCTTTAGTTTGGGAGACTGCCATTTTAAAAAACAAAACACAACTAGAGATTGTCTAATTTGGGGGACACTACAGCAGTCTCTCACTGCTATCCTTTGTGGGCTTGTATCCCTGTGCCTATCCCCCAAATACTTGGATATCATGATTTAGGTTGATCCTCACACTTTTTCCCTTTGTTTCCTTTCCAGTTCAGCCAATCCGAAGAGGGACTGGGTTAAAAAGCTGGTTCTGTGATTGAAATGTCATCTAAGTTTACAAATATTCTTGGGACAGGGAGCACGTTTAGTTGTCACCTTCTATGTTTTCAACTTTTTTCACATTTTAATGCAATTTTGAGTTCAAATTGCTTTCTAGAAAATGGAAGTATTTTTGTTTATTTCATTATGCTTGCTTATTTGTTTTAGTATCTCTGCCCATCTCCTTGGTAATTTTTGATTCTGGAGGTCAAATTCTATCTCACTGGACAAAGTGGAAAAGAACCTTTAGCTGGCTCCCATTTGTGATTAAACAAATCCCTAAAACCAGAACTTGAAAGAGGAAAACACTGGAAATATCAGCTTGCCTTGGCAATGGCTGAACAAGGATTGTGATGGAATACTACTGTGCCATAAGAAATGATGAGCTCAGTGATTTTAGAAAAACATGGAAAGACTTGCACAAAATAACGAACCAAGAGAACATGACAGTAAGAGCAATATTGTTTTAAGAATGAGTTTGAGCAAATGATTCATCTTGACTATTATAAATACCCCATTAACTACAATAGGCAGTGGTTTTTATGAGCATGTATCAAAGATGATAATTAGTGACAGGAGCCAAAAAGAATTGGAGATTCCTGAAAATCTTTATATAATTCAATTAAAGAGTTAATCAGTATTTAAGAAATATTTCAGTAGCTCACACCAATGGTGTGCCAGGACCTTCCAGTGGTGCCCAAGAACATGGTTGCCTTTTCTGTTATCACATCCTCTAAAGGAGGTTGATGTGCCCTCCGTGAGTCCATTGACATTTTTTGAAGTGTCTCTTAAAATTAGAACATTTACAAGTTTACTACATGATAGGCATAGCTTTGAAATATAGCTTGAAATATAAATGGAAGGACTGGCTTTGGAGTCAGGAAGGGCTGATTTCAAGGCATGCTTCTGACACCTACTAACTGCAAATATGGGAAAGTCATTTAAACTCTCAGTACCCTAGGCAACTCTCTAAGACTATAGGTTACAGAAAAGTTGCTGATCTTGATTTTTCAAAACTACACTGATAGAGAGAGTTTCCACACAACGACTTCCCTCTAGGGATGAAATCATAGATACAGAATGAAAGCAAACAAAAAACTGAAAAGTACAATGGCATCGTCTTTCATGTGTTCTGGTAATTTATCAAAATATTACCTTTAAATATGAATTTTGACTGGTGATATTTTAGCCCCAGTAATAGAGAATTTCATAAACAAACTCATTCTATGATCTTATCAATTTGAATCATCTTTTCCCTATCATCTTATGGATTGTCAATTGAAGAATTCTTTTTGAAAATTCCGTTCTCATTTTGTTATTCAGTCATTTTTCTACCATGTCTGACTCTCTGTGACCCCATTTGGAGTTTTCTTGGCAAAGATACTGGAGTAGTTTCTCATTTCCTTCTCCAGCTTATTTTAAAGATGAGGAAACTGAGGCAAATAGGGTTAAGTGACTTGCCAAGTGTCTGAGGCCAGATTTGCATTCTGGAAGATGAGTCTTCCTGATTCCAGGTCTACCTACCTGCCCCTGTTCTTATACTGAAGTCTTATACCATATGGCAAAAACCAAGAAGAAACAGGTTTAAATAGGCCAGATGTTAACCTCTTATAATTAATTATCACTGACATGTTCAGAATTTATCACAGAAATTGGGATTGGAACTAGACCTGTGGTTGTATGGTAGTATAGTGAACTCTCAAATGAGGCAAATTCTTCTGCCAAAGAAGGTTAGCACTTTCTTAACAACTTCTAGCTTTGTTGAGTTTGCCCAGAGCACTGTCAGGTTAAGTGACTTGTCAGGGTCATACAGCCAGTATGTGTCACAGGCAGAACCTGAACTCAGGAATGCCTGTCTTCCAGGCTAGCTCTGTAGTACCCATATAACAGTGAAAGTTATTATTACAACTCATGTCTTTCTGCCTTTTGACTACCCTCACTCTCCAAATTTTCCCACCCTCCCAAAATTCTGGATTTCTAGTTGTCACAAATTAAGGTTGTAAAAATTCTTTTTCTGAGAAAATCTTCTGCTGGGCTCGTATAAAAGCACTGATTGATAATGACATATAGAAAAAGCAGTCTGACATCATTTGAGTGGGATACAATTCCATTCTAGAGGAGTGGTGTCCTCTCACTAGAGGTCTTTCAATGACAGTTTAGATGATTACTTTTCAAGGATGTTGTAGGGATAATGTGCTTCAGGAAGGAGATGGCCCAGATGGTCCTTAAGGTATCATCCAATTCTGCAGCTCTATGGTTCTATGGCATCAGTTTATTCAACTTGCATGGAATAAATATTTTCTATCAATTAGAATGTTCCAAATTACAGTTTTCCATCACTAATTAATGCCAGTTTCTGAAGGTTTGCATGAGTGACTGTTAATACCTTAGTAACTCACTTTGATTCATTTACTGTATTTGGCCATTTGTATTTTAGTTAGGAAAAATCTATTAAATATTATTGACCTACCATTGAAGGGCAATTCCCAGTAAAATAATATAGAGCAAACAACTACAAGGAAGCCTGTGAAATGATTTAAATATGTGCATACCCAAAGATTTTTTCCCTTTTACTTTCCTTTAAGTTGGTTCCCAATTATTTTGTCTTTCTCTCCAAGGTCTTACTTTTGGGTCCTTCAGTCTTTGAACACCCTCCAAGTTTCTCCATGTCTCTCTTATGCTGAGGGACCCATAATTTGGCAGAGTGTACTAGAGAGTGTCCAATAAAAACTGAACATGATTAAATTCACCAAACAACTTTTAAGCTCCTAATGTATACAAATCATGATGACAAGTTCTCCAGGAGATACAAAGCTTATGTAAAATGTAATTCCTACCCTCATGGAGCTGAAGGTCTAGTAGGGGAACAAGATACATGCAGGAAAAAAACTACAACTTATTCTCAAATATGATAAACTGCATTTTGAGATCCAAGAGGGAAAGTCATTGCTAACAAAAAGGAGCCGAGAAGATTCTCTGGAGGAACAGAGTTTTAAAGAAGGGTAGATGTACAACAGGCAATGAAGGGAAAGGGAGATTGTTTCAGGCATGGGAAGTAAAGTGAAGATTTGATTACTGGTTTGTGCTTTCTGTGCAAACTTAAATTCTCACATTTCCTTAACATGCTCATTGTGTGTGGTTTGTATTTGTTTTAACAAAACACTCCTTTGTTAACTGTTCACCAGTTTACCTTTAGTGAATACCTTAGTGAATTCTTAATAGGTAATTAGTCAATTATTCATATTTTATATATTTCCTCCTAAATCTTCTACTTTCCCCTCTCAAACTTTCTTCTCTTTGATTTCTGATCACTTCTCCAATTTATCCAATGTGCTTTCGAGTCAATCCTGAATCTTATTCTAATACCTTCTGAGAAATCCACAAACTTAAGAAATATTCTTTGCTTCCTTCACTATCCAAGTCTTCGACAAAAATAATATGCAGCCCTGGGCCTGGGGTCATTAACCTGGGGAGCACAATTTGCTTTAAAGTTGATCAAACTATTGAGTAACCTAAATGCTGCTTTCACATTTCATATTGGTGATAATATTTTTATTTGGCATGCATTTTCACCAAAAGCTTTAAGGTTGCTTAGTTGTTTCAAATCGGTTATTTCTCAAATACTCTGGCAATAAAGGTTTTATTGAGTTAGAGCAGGAGTGAAACACCCAAGTGTCTTCAAGTCAAGATATTGGATTTGAATCGCAGGTCACCTGTAAAGTGGTAATCATATTACTTGCTATATTTCTCCTGCAGGGTTGTTTTGGGGAAAGCATGTGGCAAAACTTAAAGCAGTATAGAAACATGAATTATTATTTTATGCTAATAAATATAATTTATTTAATTATATGAATTAAATTAAATTAATTTAATTTAAGTAGTATAGTGGATGGGCCTGGAGTCAGGAAGACTCATCTTCCTGAGTGCAAATCTGGCCTCAGACACTAGTTTTGTGATCCTGGGTGAGTCACTTTACTCTGCCTCCGTTTCCTCATCTATAACATGATCTGGAAAAGGAAATGAGAAACTACTCCAGTATCTTTGCCAAGAAAATCTCAAATGGGATTATGAAGAGTAGACATGACTGAAAATGACTGAAGAACATTTTGCCTTCTTATAAACACTATGAAAACCTGAAAGTACTATATAGATGTTTATCTTCATCAACATCATAATCATCCATAGGACATTGAAAGAAGAGGAAAGTGTCTAGTATATGAGATAGATTTTCTATAAAGGATTTGTGGAAAGTCATGAATAGGTACAGAACTTGGGCACAGAGCATAAGCCTATTATCCCAGCTACCAGGGAGGCTGAGGCTGGTAGATCTCTTGAGTTTGAGAGTTCTGAACTAAATTGGACTTTGTAGATAGGATAGCTGCATTAATTTGGGCATCCATCTGGTGAGATCCCAGGAGCAAGGGGACCACCAGATTGTCTAAGGAGGGGTAAACCAGCCCAGATTGGAGACAGAACAATTCAAAGCTCCCATGCTGATCAAAGTGAGATTGGACCCATGAAGGGGGCCCTATGTTCTAGCCTGGGTGAGATTAGAAGACTCAGTTTGTTTTCTTGTTTGTTTGTTTGTTTAAAATGTGGTACAGGATGGGGAAGTATTGCCAGATTGGATGTGATACCTTCTAAGCTCCCTTGCATTTCTAAATTCATGATCCTATGCTCTGCTTTAATTGAAGGAGTTCCCTCCTTGTTGAAGCAATAGATTTGTTATATTATTCAAGTACAGATGAAAAAACTGAGGTTAGAGAAGTACAAGGAGAAGAGACAGAGGTCAGGCACATAGGGGGAAAAAATCCAAGTATCCCTGGGGCATTTTTTAGAGCTAGGTGGCACAGTGGCTAGAGTGTCAGGACTGGAGTCAGGAGAATATCTTCCCAAGTTCACATCTGGCCTCAGACACTTACTAGCTGTGTGACCCTGGGAAAATTACTTAATCCTCTTAACCTCATTTTCCTTCCATTGCAAAATGATCTGGAGAAGAAAAAGGCAAACCACTCTAGTATCTTTGCCAAGAAAACCCCAAATGTGGTCATGAAGAGTTGGGCAACGAAACGACTGAACAGCAAGGACATATTGATAAGAAGCATAGATATGAAGTCAGGAGACCTGAGTGTTAGTCCTGCTCAGTTCTACTGCTCTCCATCTATGTGATCTCAGGTAAGTCTCCTTTCATTACTTTGAGATCCAATTTTCTCCCCTGTAAAATGAAGGGATTGACTTGAATGATTTCTAAAGTCTCTTCCAATTATAAATCCAACAGTCCTAGGAGCATGTTTTACACAGATATCATGGATGACAATTACTGAAAATAAAATCACTAATAATTCTTCAACAAGATGGTTCTGAAGATAACAGAGGTCAATAACTCCTTTCTGTCTGTCAAAAAATAAATGTCACTAGAAAAATTCTAAATGTATCTTGAGGAGTACTCCAATTGTGCCTAGCAATTCCTCTGTTTCAATTTATTCTCCTAATTACATCATTTGCCTTGAAACATTATGAGTTTACTTGAAATTTTATGCTAATGTGTTAGCCTTGTAGTTCTTAATTATTGATGAATAGTTAGGTTAAGTTCTATTTTTTAATTATCAAAATTAAAGGGATGAATCTCTATCATAAATATACAAAGCCAAATAGTCTTCTCATGTTTGTTTGTAAAGACATGTTTGTAGGAATCATGTTTTCTATTCAATTTATGTGCCAAACAAAAAGACTCTCTCTTAGGGAAGAAGGGGAAAAAACATTTATATCATGTCTACTATGGGCCAAGTACTATGCTAGGTCCTTTACAAATATTTCTCACTTGATCTTCACACTAATCTTAGGAAATAAGTGCTATTGTTACCCCTAGTTTACAGTTAAAGAAACTGAGACAAAGAGAGGTTAAATTGACTAGTCCAAGGTCACAGAGCTAGGAAGTCTCTGAGATTGAATTTGAACTCAACTTATCCTGACTCCACTCTCCTGACTGTATGCACTGTTCCACTTAGCTGCCAATTAGCCAATGGAGAATTCTGACTGTTGTCTTCCAAATCTGTCATTCTGTCTCCTCAAACACTGTTGCTTTGGACTATAAGTGCCTCACAAAATGGTAAACCTTTTTCCAAATAAAGCACAAGGTCTTCTATATTTGGTTAAATCAGAAGCCCTATTTTCTTAGCATAGAAACAAATTCATTGCAAGCAGTTCCAAAGTTTGACATACCCAGACTCAAAGTATAAATCTGGTAAGGTCAAATAGGTGTCATTCTTAGAATCTCTATAAGGAGAGGGTTAGACAATCTTCTGTCACTGAAAATAAGGGTATAGAAGCTCTAATATGTACACATAAATTAAATGTACATATTTATGCAGATTATACTGCATAAATCCGTTTGTGTGTATAGTCCAAATTGTGTTAACATTGTATTAGTATCTGAATTTTATCTTTCAAAAACATGTTTTATCTTTGCAGTCCATAACACACCTGTTCATAACCATTCTTGAAACTACAGTCTGACTGCAGGCATAAATCTTGATTTAGTTCAGCAAATAAAAGTTATGTATACTATAATTCATTCAAGGTGGTCAAATTGATTTCAGTAAAAGAGCTGACATGACTATTTTTACTCAAACTTCAAAATTAAAACTGACTTTTCTAAAAATTGAAAATTAGTGTGTTTGTTTTAAATAATCACCTTGGTTCATCTTGGCTTTGATTGGAATTTTAAAAGAAAAAGAAAATACCAACATTTCCCAAGAAAAGCTATTTCCAGCCACCCCAAACCAGAAGAATACTGTAAATCTTGGGCAGAGAACCTGTTCTTGCAAGATTTATAGACCCATTTTTCAAGATCAAAAGTGTTTGGATAAGCACACAAGATCTTGGATGCTGTCCCAGACTGAACCTCCAACACTTCTGAGGTTGGCCCATCACTAATATTTACAATATTTCTGACATTTCAGTGGGATGGGCTCCTAGGCCTTAGTGATAGGCTGGCTTCCTCCACAGATTGTTTTCCGGAGACTGCCAGAGAAATGTGCTGTGTGTGAAAGGCATTCGGATGGCACTGGCATTTTGCAACAGGAAGGAAATGATTTGTAGCTGCCATAAGCCTGTTGTGTCTTGTCAACTTTGTTGGTAGAAAAACGTCATCAGATCCATTAGAATACAGACAGGCTATGCTGCCCTCGTGACAAGTGTTCTTTGGCAAGTGATTTGAGGCCTATGTTTAGGCAGTGTTCTTTCACAGAGACTTACATTTCCTTATAGAGAATTTATAGAAACAGGCTGTCTGTCAGCTACACTGATTTTCAACCTCTCATCTTAACCACTTGTAAAACACATACACACACACACACGCACACGCACACACACACACACGCACACACACTCTTTTTTAAGTACCTTCCCAAGATGATATACATGAGAAAATGTGTGTCCATAAGCCTTGCAGCAACATATCTCTCTAACAACCCATTTATCCAATATGACTTCTCTTCTACATCTGGTCATTTATTAACAATGTCCCCCAAGGATTCCAAAATTACTGGGCTTTCTCTGCTCAGAGCAGAAATAAGATAATGCAACTGGATTATTTCAACTTTCCACTGATATGTATATATACCCTTGCACACCGATCTATGTGTGTCCAAAATAAAAAACACATCTATATTATATTTATGTACGTTTGTCTATGTACACATATGAGGTTAGTGTAAAGAATGTGATGACTCAGTTGTACCACTGTGGTTTCAGGGTTGGTTTTTGTTTTGGTTTTTTGCCATTTTTATATAATGATGTTTTTTTTACTATTATTGTTTTTTGTTCTGTCCCTGACATGACCAACACCACCACCCTTAAAACACAGGTCAAGATTATAACTATCATTTTACAGATAAATGAACTGAGGCCTGAAGAAGATTGTACTGAGAGTAAATAACAGATTCAGGTTTAGAATCTGTAGTTCCAGACTCTGAATCACCGTGATCTATGCCACCCTCCATTCTCATCTCCCAAGGCCCTAAGTTTTAAGTGCCCTGAGGGAATCTTTGGCTTGGTTCCCTGAGATAGCCAAAACTTTACCCTTAATTTTCAGACATCATTAAGAAAGCTAAATATCCTCTTTGCCCCCAAAAAAGTCCATATTTTTCTTTTCCCAACCTTTTTGAATGCCAGTACCTCTCCTCCTAGACTTCCCCTGCAGTCTTGTGTCCTCCTTCAATCACTAAATATTTCTTTAATGCCTACTTTATATAAGACAATATGTTGGGCACTCTGGGATAAATGAAGTATAAGATATGTTCCTTGCCTTTTAAGGACATAGTTGGTGAAAAAAGGCATGAAAATTTTAATATGCAAAATTTCACTAATAATACAGGCTTGTAAATGCTTCAAAGGGCTAAAAGAGTCTAGATTCCCATGACTATGAGATTTGGACTCAGAGGTTATTTAATTCAGTGGTCCCTTCTTACACATTAGGAAACTGAAGATCAGGGAGAAGGGACTTGTACCAAGTAGCATAGATCCCAGGACTTGGAGAAAAACAAGAGCTTAGTTCAAATCCTGATTCAGACACTCACTAGCTGTGTGGTCCCAGTCAAGCTACTTAACCATTCTCAATCTCAGCTTTCTTGTCTGTAAAATGAAGACGATGCTAGCACCTACCTCATCCTGACGATTGTAAGGGCTAATGAAATGATGTGTAAATCACTTTGAAGACCTTAAAGTTCTATATAAATTCAGCTATTGTTATTATTGCTGGTCAGTGGCAAAGCTGGGATTCAAACCCAAGTGTTATCTCATGTGACCAAAATCTTTTTTTTTCCTGAGGGAAAAAAAAACACTAAAACGAAACTGAAAAGAGAAATGAGAATATGGCTCTCTTTTAAGGAGAATGTCTGATTTTTTTAAAGATCCATTCTTTCCAGATTCTAGGGAGTTAGTTTGCCTCTAATTTTCATGACTGCCATACTCTAGCTCTGCTCTTTGTGAAACGGAAATTTTTTGGAGAGGAAAGATTAACTGCCTTGGCGGAGCACCATGCATCCATGGGTATTCAAGATCATTTGGATTCTGACTGCTATCTTCCTATGACTTGGCCCCCAGATCCCTTCCCCAAGCCATATTCAGTTGGGGAGTTGAATGAATACATTCAGCTTCTCAATCTTTTTAGACTACATGTGATGCCTCTGTAAGTTTTTCCAGCTCTAACCTCTTTCTGTCATTCTTCTTGGGACAAGGTTCAATCTTTCATCCTATATTCTCCTTGCCATTCTTAATGGTTTTTGGGGTCTTACCCTTTTCCTTTCTTTTTCTTCTGTAGTTTACTGTAGTTGCCTAGCCCAGCATACCACAGGCTGCTGGTTCAGCCTCCTTAGCTTGTCTCCATGAAGCTCATCCCTAATGTCAATGGGATGAGAAAAAGGGCTAATTTGAAAGTTTGATGAAAGAAGAGAGCTCACCAAGTAACAACAGTCCCTCCATTCTCTTTCTCCATTTGGTTAGCATGTTTATTCATGCGGTTGATAATTTACAACTTTTCAGTCTTGTAACACAGGCTTAAGCTATTTCGTGGGGGCACTTCCAATGTGACCTCAGGGGCAGCACTCATCAGTGAAACATTTCAGGTGGCAAACAAGAACTGCCCATCTGGGAGACGAAATCTGTCAGAATCTGTCCCACGAGGCAAGGCTGTTAGTTGATGGGAATAATTACAGGGGGTTGCCTGGCTGCCATGGCAATGGAAATTTAATCCAAGTAAGTTCAGGTAACCGACAGCTCTAGGCCTGGCTGCATTCCATGGGGCCCCACAGCACACTGCCCTATGTGAAGTGGATGTTTTTCAGCAAGTTGCAACGCAGCCGTTTGCATTAAAATGTAGCCCAGGTATGCCAGACAGCTGTGCCAAAGCACGTCTCATTGTTCCATTAGTTCAAGAAGTGCTGGGCACTTAAATTCATATAAATCCAACTTCTAGTTTTGATACTAGGTTGCTATAACTTCCCCTTCTACCTTATTAATACAGAGACCAGTTCACCCATCCTGTGAGTAGCTGAATTTTGGGTGTTTTTTAGTGTATAAATGATTACTAAATTGGATCTGTGTGGTTTGAGGGAGAGATGGAGGAAGAGGGAAAATGGTGTTATTTTGAGATTCAAAGAACTCAATGTGGGCAAATTGCAGTATGCAGAAAAATCGGCATTTTTTCAGTTACAAAGTGACTTCTTCATGACAACCCTGTGAAGTCAGCGGTACAAATTATTGTTATCCCATTTTGCAGGTAGAGGTTAAGGTTCGGTGACATTATCTAAGGTCACGGTACTAGGAAATCAGAGAGCCAAGACTCAAACCCAATTCATACTCTCAAAAATCTAGAGCCGGAAAAGTTAGAGACCAACGGGTCCAGTCCCTTCATTTTATAGATGAGGAAACTGAAGTAGATCTAGGGAGGCTAAATGATTAGTCCAAGGTCACAAAAGTAGCTTCAGAGGAAGGATTTGAATCGAGGTCCTCTGCATCCAGAGAATTATTAGATGGCTTGAATCAGATGGCATTGAATGTCAATGGAATTTCTTGCCATTGCACCCAGTCTTCCAACCCTGAATCTAATACTTTTCTACCTAAGGGGTCACCTTTTTAGCAAATTCAAGAATAGTCCATAATTCAGAGGTGATCAAGTTACCTTGTCTGATATTTTTATTCATTTGTTTTTATGTTAAACTGATTTTTGCAAAGTCTTCCTTAACTAGGCCATTTATTCCTGAGGTAGTTCAATAACCAGATAAGACCTTCAGGAGAAAGGAATTTCCTGAAATGTGTTCCAAGGACATGTCCTCCACTGTAGCTCCTAAAGCAAATTGGTCTGAGATACTAGTGTCAGTGCAAGTGGCACCATGATTTCCAGAGATCTGCTTGTGATATAGTTTAAATAGTTTTAACTCATTCAAGCAAACATTTACTTTCAGAGAGTTGAAGACCAAGAGAGAGTGTCTATAAAACAACGTGTTGTTACATCTCCTCCCTATCTGTCTTCTGAGTCAGAAGTAATGAGCTTTACTAATAAAAGGAACATTTATATCACCAGAAACACGGAGTCAATACAGCTGCTGTCAAACACGCCATGTCCAATTCTGCCTCATGCATCATCCTGCAAGTTGCCATCTTGACTTAGATTCCAGATTTTATGGTACAAAGAATCATGCCCCCAGCTAGTGACACACTCATATTTTTACACACAGTGTATGAAATTTCTGGACGACTAACCATTTGTGAACTAGAGAGCTGAACAATTTTGACAAAGGGATTATATCTGGGAAATTAAATATGGATACTGAAATTGCTGTTTAATTGTAGGATTTAAGAATTCAATAGGACCATAGAGATTACCTAGTATAGCAGAGTAGAGCACCTTATCAGGAATCAAAGAACCTGGGTTCAAATCCCAACTCTGTTACTTATTATATGTGTGATCTTTGGCAAACATTTAACCTCATCAAATTTCAGTATTCTCATCTGTAGAATGAAGACATTATATCACAGTCCATTTGAGATGCCTTCCAACTCTAAGTGTATGATCTGTGAAGTCACTTACGGTCTCTAAGTTGGACAGTGTTATGCAGTGGAAAGAACACTGGCCCTCCAGTAAAAGGGCCTAGGTTCAAATGCTAGCTCTAGTACTTACTACCTGTGTGACCTGGTGCAAGTAATTTAACTTCCATGAGGCTCATTTTCTTCATCTGTAAAATGAAGGAATTTGGACTCAGTGACTTCTACTGACATTTCCAGTTCGAAATCTATGGTGCTGTGTTCTAGTTCAACTGCTTCATTTTATGATGAATTAAAAAGCCAAGAGTGGTTACTTGAATGACAATTTACAATATTAGGTCAATAATCAATAACAACATCATGTATTGGACCTTTAGCCATTCTAATAGGAAATCTAAAATCCTGTTAAAATTTACAAATCATTTTTAAATCCATAAACAGTAAGATCTCCTGTCCATTTGATTAGTCTAATCTATAGAGGTAGGTTTTATATAACAACCTATGCTCCAATTTTGCATAGGCAGCTGGAGAGTGAACTTCCTAAGAAATTCCATTGAAATTCAATGCCACCTAAAATTTTAAATTCAGAACTGTTCAAGATAATCTCCACTTTAAACGTAGTAAAGGAAAGATACAGGGAAAAAGCAAGACCTCTAACCAATGTGACCCCTTTGATCACAAGAATTGAAGTAGCTCCTATCTAAGAGCTTACTATACTTAGAAAATCTTCCATGTCCATTTATAAATCAAGAAGAATGACTGAAAGGTAAACATTTGCCTTTTATCTCTCTGACTGCATCTGAAGGCAAGGCTATGACCAAATCCTGACCATAAAATAAAGTAGCACTTGTAACAATGCAAAGCTTGGTCTTAGGACAGACACCAAAGATAGAACAAGTAGTATATCTTTACTTCTCCAAGGGAATCCTTCTATACTGAAGTTGAATGGTAGAACAGATTTATAATAACAATTCTGTACTATATGAAAGAATTTGCTTTACAATTAAAATTTACAATGCAACTTGTGCAGATATGGAGTTATTAATATCTTAATCTCTTTTTTCATGTAGAAGTCACTGAATGAAATATAGTGCCCATAGCAAAGTTAATTTCCCCATATTGTATATACCATGGATATACTAATTTAAGATAATTATTAATTATCTAATATTTTAGAACACCACATTTCAAAGGTGTGGCTATTTCTACTAATATAGAATCATATAGAACTTCAGAGCTAAAAGAAGATATCTTAGTGATCATCTAATCCAATCTTTCTTTTTATAGTTGAGAAAACTTCAGAAAGGGGAAATAACTCACCCAAGATCCCATGAAATTCTAAGCTCAACTTCAATACATCAAAACGCATGACATAAAATTCTAGCTTTATATTTAATTTTCTAGGCATATTTGGAAAAATGTAGGGAGCAATGGAAAACAAAAAGAAATGAGAGGGGGAAGGAAAACTTGCTTTTATCTGTATGTGTGCAACAAAACAGTAACCCATAAAAATCAACTACAAACAGTAGTCCTAAAGAATAAGGAATTAACCATCCTGGAAATAAATCTTCATCTCTTTTAACCTCCTTCAATACCGCCCACTTCAAGGATCTAGGAGTTCTTAATATGAAAAATTCTTATATTGTCTCCAAGTCTAAAAATTAATTTTAAAAATTGTTTAATTATGGACTCCCCCCCCCCCCCCATTGCCAAGAAAGGACTTTGTTCAGGAAGAGTTTGGCTCACAGAAACTTCAACATTTAAGTTCATTTAATTTTGAATGACCTCTGAGTATATACTCATATAACCCTTCCCACAATTAATTAGCACACGCATATACACACAGTCAAAGAAGGTTCAAATCCTATTAAAAAGAATTCCAAAAGAATGTTCTTCGGTTATACTGTAATTTTGTGTATTGACTATTGTTTGAAATAAATAGGTCACAGGCTGGGTGATGAAAGTATTTTCTTTTAAATAGAAAATGTCATTTTTCTATTTGTTTCAAAGGGACTTTTTTCCTGTAGCTTTTAAAGTAGAAATCTGTTTCCCACCTTTCCTTCCCAGCCAAAAGCATACACACATATATATGTATGAAAAAGAACAGAGTGGATTTTATCCAAAAGTTCCCGTTGGGGGGTAGCGGTTAGAGAGGGAGATTTCCCAGGGGTCTCTGACTGACAGTAGGTAGTCTTGATACAGGTGGATTATTAAGATTTAAATAGGTACGCACCTCCCCCCTTCCCTAACTACTTCCTCTCTTCTCCAAGCCCATTTAGAAAAGATATTCTATCCAAGAACTTGAATTCAGGGAAGAACAGTTTTATAAACTTAGGCATGAAGCCCTGTCGTGGTAAAAGTGAACGGGTGGTCCATCAGCACCATCCCTCCCCAGGGTGGGGCCGTTCTGGTTGCCGGCTGACCCGCACGCAGCGTGAGTGGGCTCCTGGAAGTCACTGAGTCACCGCGGCAAGCCAGCACTGAAGTAGTTAACTTTTATAAAGCCCACGAGAAAGAAAAACAGCTTCTGAGCAGCCTTGTGTGGGGAGGAGGGTTCGAAAATGAGGCTGTTGCTCTTGTTTTCATTGTGTGCACTCTAATCAGAGGGAGCAAGAACAATGCCGCATGTACTGCTGATTTTGGAATGTGTCCATGCAGCTTTTCCCAGGCTAGACAGCCTTGGGAACCACTGATAGTGTGGCACACCAGGGGCACAGCCTCCATCACCCAGCGCAGGGCAGGGCAGCCTTTTCTGTGGATAAAATATGTGAGGGATGACAAGAATCTTCCCAGCATGGGAAGTGACAGTAACAAAATATACATGAGTGCAAGGCTGTGTGAAGGAAGGCTTTGCATCTTGCAGCCCAGCCGTGGGGACTGATATTTGAAAGATAGACTATTTCTCTTCTCCCCCACCCCTTCAGCCTCTTCCCCCTTTCTCTTTTCTGTTTGTTTGTTTCCCTTTTTTGCATTCAACTTGCCCTTCCTCTCTTCTCCGCCCCTCACCCCCCCAACCTCCATCCACCACACTTTGAAGCCAAGATGAAAGCTTGCGTTGTGGCTGCTGGCACCGAGCAGGCTGGGGGAGACCAACCAAGTGAAGTGTGCTTTAGTTTAAGATTCTGTATTTTTCTCCCAAGGAGGGGGGGGTGGGAGGAGAATATCCCTCTCGAAACAATGCATTACATTTTGCTGTAGAGTAGCCTGTATACATCTTGGACTGAAACATGGTCCTAATTTTTCAAAGCTTTTGTCTCTAAGGATAAGGGGAACAGTGAAAATGTGGCATCCTCCCTCAAAGCAAAGGCATATAACTCGGAGGGGGTTTGTTTGGTATTGTTTTAGAAAATAAAACAAGAAAGAGGCCCAGTGGGAAAAAAATTTTTGTCACAAAAGCATTTTGGTGTTGACACAACAACAGATCCTAAATCTCTCAAGTGTTTGTGGTTGAAATAGGTCTCTTTCTTTTAAATAGCACAAATGACTAAATTGTGCTGTGAATGGATAGCTAGCTAAATAATTTTGAAAGACTGATGGCAAAAAAAAATTAGGGAATGAAATACAAAATTAAGAGTCACATTCCTGACTTTCTAAATCTGGACAAACACGGTTATGAAGAAGGATTTGTGTATACTGTAGACTCAGTTACGTTCCCATACGTAGTGATTTATAGTACATCTCAGTAAACATGCAAAATGTATGTCATCCATGATCTCCTCTTTGTCTCCTAGCCCTCCACCCAATAACACATGAGCATTGTTGTCAACAAGGATCTGTACATATCCTGCCGTAAAAGCCAATGATAACCCAAGTTGTATTTAAAATTCACTCTCCAGGAAACAGTTGGGTTTGAATCTCAAATAAATTGGCAATGGATCCCACTAGCCATTATTTTCATCAGCCCAAGATTAACAATGACCACATGTGCCTATGAGGTCTGTGCAATGCAAAGTTATTTCTGATTGGAAACTTTCCCCCAACATTTCTCTTACCAGCAGAGGGTTTGAGATTATGGTGTTGTTAGATGTATTCAACTATTCCATCTAATTGGTTTTTACTTATAGAGAAAAGAGCTTGTGCTTGCATACATAAAGTACAAGCCCTAGAATTCAAACTAGTTGAGTTCCTGGTAGCAGCCCACTCTGGATCCTAGGCTCTGCATTTGTTTGAGTTTGCTCTGAATTTGGGTCTGGTGTTTTTCTATATCAGAGACCCTTGAAAGGGCTGGTGGGAATGATGAGTATCCTTTCCTTCACAGCACTGAAGTGTATAAGTAACTCCAGTGTCAGAGAAAGCAGAGGAGAAAGGAAAGAAGGTTATAAGAGTGGATAGATATCGATCCATATATATGTAAAACATACATGTATATGTAAACATGTACATATGTGTGTCTTCCTGGAAGATATATTCATTCAGTTTCAATTTGGCCTCCTAAAGCCTGGCAATTTCCATACCCATCTTAAGACAGAAAAAAAATAAGATGTCTCAAGACTGACACTTTCTTTCCACAAATATTTGCCTTCCTCTCCTCTCCCTCCACTACCATTCCTTCTTATGAGGAGGAGTAGTTCATTTAGAAAACCAGTTTATACTTGGCTTGTGTTCAGCGTAACTACCCTCCTACTTCTCCTTAAATCAGCACTTATGGATGCAACAAGGGTTCACCTGAAAGGTTCATGAACTTGTCAGCTTTCCAGAAAACTTGAACTAGGTTGAATTCAGTGACCAAACTTTTAACAAGGTAATTTTACATGGTCTTTTTGATTTAGATATCAAATTACCTCATCACCTAGGCAAGGATCAGCCAATTCAGGTCCTAAAATCCACTTCCCCTCATGGGTAAATGAAGCAGAGTTAGTAAATAAATTCTACTTCCCTTACCCTCCCTGTCTAAACATTCAACACCCACAACTTCCCCTCAATGCCACCCCACAATATGTCTTTATCCTTCTGTTTCCACAGAATGGCAATTCATTATTGACCTTTTCAATTTGTGTACATGTTGTATACATTGTTGGTATGTCCTGTACAGGCATTCAGAAAACCTGACTCTCCAGTCTCAGTTCTGCCTGTTAACTAGCTGTCTGACTTGGGGCAAGTCACTGAATCTTTCTGGGCCTCAGTTTCTTCATCTATAAAATAAGTGAATTGGACTAGATGATGTAAATCCCTTACAGCTCTAAAATCCATTTATTCAATAAACATGTATTAAACACCTATTATGTGACAAGGCACTGTGCTAGCTGCTAAATTCACAGCTTCCAAGTCTGCTTCCAATTAGCGATGTCTGATTGTATCTACTGGTTCATTTGTACTACTCCATGCACATGCAGGTACTTATTAAAGAATTTTTTATTGCTTATTTTAGGACTCCTTAAATCCAGGGCATTTTTAAAACCACAGCTTAAAGAAGCACCTGGATGGGGCAGAGGGGCCAAGGATAGGGAAGGAGGGAATGTATACGTGTATTCTATACACACATCTACAAAACACTTGAATATGGACATTGTAATTTATAAGTATGTAAATCTGATAATGATGCATGTAAATAAGAGTAACTGCATACATAAATGAGTACCTGTTGATGCAGATGTTTAACACCTTTGTGAGCAGAACACATTCAGTTTTCAGTGATACTGGATGCGGTACATGTGTGAATTCATGTGTAAAAGTACTTCAGGAGGATAAATGATGCTAATATTGCAGACAGCACTGCAATCAAATTCAAAAGTACTTGGATCAACTAAGGGATTGGTGCAGCATATGGCAGATGCAATTTGCTTTTTAAAAAAATTCAAAATACTAAGACTTGGAAGCAGGAATCAATCACAGGAATATGTGCAAAATCAACCTCTCCTCCAGGGTACTGATCAGAAACAGAGTCGGAGGATTATTATGGAAAGATCATTGAAACCATCAACCTGAGCCTTGCTGGAGTAAAGATGACAACCTGGATAAGATGTATTGGGAGACTACACAATAAAAGCATCAGGAGACTTTTATTAGATCCCTGGAACCCTGCATTCAGAACCATCCACTCTAAGGGGAAGTCATATCCCCTCACTCACCTCCCCCCAATTCTAGTCAATCTAAGGGCCTTTGGAATCAATTGACACACTCTTGTAAACTGGAAAGCACTTTACAAATATGCGGCACTATCGTTCATCTTGTTACACACCTAAGGGACGGAGAGGCAAGGTGACCTCAAGTTAGGTCATTTTGTTGGCCTTACATTTTCAATGGGTCTTGTTACATGGAATAGTAAAAATTCTTTTTTAATACAAATGTATGCTGCTTTATCTGCTGCTGATACTTTATGTATTGTGATTATCATTGACTGTATTTCTGTAATTTGTCAAAAGGAGCATTTGAGAAGTGATAACTAAGGCAATCCTAATCTATGAAATAAAAAATCCAGTATTTATTACTATAAATAGTGATCCATCAGTGTGGATCTCTCTCTATCAGGCAGACTGCAATCTATCCATGCCTTCATCTTAAATGATCCTTGTATATGTCTTCTAAATCTCCCTTATATAGGACCTGTAGGTTTATTTTTTAACAGGATAAGTCACTTAACCTGTATCTAACTTGGTTTTCTCATCTGTAAAATAGGGATAAGATAGTACCTCTCAGCCAAGGTTATTATGAGAATAAAATTAGATAATACTTGTAAAGTGCTTTGCAAACCTTAAAGAGTGTTATAATATGTAATATCTTATGTTATATGTTAATATATAATACATATAATAAAATATAGCTATATAATATATAGTTATATTCATCAGTATTATGTGTCAGGGATACTGGTGACAGTCTGGCAAAGTCTATGGACCACTTCCCAGAATAACATATTGAAATGCATAAACATAAAGTAAAATGCATAGGATTACAAAAGAAATAATTATGTTGCAATGTAGTTATAAAAACATTTTAAAGGACAGGCTCATGGACCCCAGGTTATATCTTGGGTAAAGATATAATGCTTGGATTGTCTATCCATTATGCTTCTAAATTTGGGTATCTTGGGGAAAATCCCAGTCACTTTAACCTAGTTACAACTCTGAGCTTCAACTCATATCAAAACACTCTTCACACAAATGCAAAGCTCTTCTCCACGACTACTGGCTTCGAACATATCATTCTACTATCCACAGATCTTCAGGGATTTCCTGTTGACCAACATGTGAAATACAAGAGAGATCAGGGAAATTACAAACATTAGAACCAAAAGAATGTACTTCAGCCAAATTGGCTATAAAATGAAATTATATACAGAAATCTCCTTTCCCCTACTGACTCAATAAGAACTGTGTTTTCTCTCTGAGTGTATTTCTTATTTTAATGAGAGAAAGTGGGATTACCTGTCCATCTGGCTCAGTTCCTAGGTTCAGCTGGGAAATTGCAGTAGCAGACAGGCTTGCACAATAGAACCTTGGCAATAGAATTCTTAACATGGGCACATGATGCCTTGAGATTGTACCTGGGGTTGGAGCCTGTTCTCTGAGTCAAATCATTTATTCAGCATTTTGTCCCAGAAATCCAGAGGATGCCTTTTTTTTTTTTGCCTTGGGCAAATCTGAGACAGTTGAACTATTACACCCCGCTCTACTTTAACCTAGGCATAGGAGGAGGATAAGGGAGCACTCCCATGTCTTTGAGGCACATAACCCACCAGTACATCCCTTGACCTCTAATTGTCATCACTGGGAGATTCATACATATCCAGGTTGATGGTTCTTTTGTCTTTCTTGCCTTCATATTATAGCTGTCTCTAGGGCAGGCATCATGTTCATTTCTCCATACGACCACTCCACCTCCTGCCTAGTACAGGGACAAACATGTAGTTGTTGGTTAGCTACAGGTAACTGATGCCACCTTGCAAACCCTGGGTTAAGTGGTCTATTGAATTAACTTCAACTCAATAAGGAAACATTGCCCTATACAACAGGCTGCCTGAATTAGGCAGTGATACACTCATTGTTGCTATCAGTCTATCACAAGTTGGCAACATAATATTCATTTTGTTTTGTCCACACATAAGAGGAACTTAGGAATTCTGTACAGTGTCAATCTCTATGAAATTTGACCTCCTCTAGCAGCTCCCACCAACAGGGAGATCTACTTTCTAACCACTGCCTAGAGACTCACATAATCTGAAATATTCTCCTCCCATGAGAGCAGTATTATCTCTAGGAAGTTGATCTATGATCTGAGTCAGAGGGTAATGACCTTAGGTTTTCCAAGTCTTCGTTTAGAAGATACCTGCTGCTAAAATAATATTTGTTTAAGGCACTTGAAAACTAACAAAGCAGAAATCTTTTATTTTCTCTTGTCTGTGCCGGAAAATAAAACCTGACACAATTCATTAATAAATGAATTGGGAGTGTTTGCACTTAACTAATCTTTCATGTTTTGTCAACACATAGCAAAAGAGAATCCTAGAGCTGGAAGAAACTTGAGACATCATCTAGTTTATCTTGTCCAACCTTATCATTTTCCAGATGAGAAAAACTAAGGCCCAGAGTAGTTAAATAATTTGCCCAAGGTCATACAGTAAGTGAAAAAGTAGGAAAAAGAACCACCGTTTCCTGAGGTCTAGCCAGTTTGCCTTTTTGCCACTAGTCCTTTGATTTGATCATTTAAGATGTGGAACTTCTCATGATTCTTGGAATCCTCAGGCATCTAAAGGTTTCCCATTTCTGAATGTAACTTTTGGTCAGGCAGCATGATACAATGCAAAGAGTATTGGCTTTTGAGTGAAAGAAACTAAGTTCCCATGAGCCCTTTTATAGAATCTTAATTATCTCTTTATTAGTCACCAACTGCTTGGTCTGGTTTCAACTCCACAATCATCATCATGCCCTTGCACCACAACCTTCTGATGCCTCCCCTGCCAATCCTGCCACCACTCCCACATATCCTCAGTTTCCTGTTGGGTATCGTCTTCTCTCATTACATGGTAAGTTCTTTGAAAATAGGCACTCTCTTTCCTTTTCTAATTTGTATCCTCAATGATTGGCACAAAGTAGGCACTTAATAAATGTTTATCATATCATACACCACTCATGATATTACCTTTCTGTGTATAAGTAAAGTGTATAAGTAAAGTGTATTACCTTACTGTGTATAAGTAAGACCCAGCTTCTCTGGGTCTCAGTTTCCCCATATGTCAAATGAGGGAGTTAGAATAGATGACACAAAAGTCCTTTCAGTTCTAAATTTATGATTAAGCTGTTTTTAATAATAGCAACTCATATTTACATACCACTTAAAAGTCTTTGTTTTCATATTTAAGCATTTACATAGCTACAATTTTAGTAAAATTTGCTCCATGTATAAAGCTCATTAATATCTATAAACTGCTTTACATAAATTACCCCCCTCTGATTCTTGTGACAACCCTGAGGAAGGTGTTATTTATCATAATCCCCATTTGACTCATGAAGAAACTGAGACTGAAAGAAGTTAAGTGACTTACACAGAGACACCTAGCTAGTAAGTCTCTGAGGAGGGATTTGAACTTGCCCTGCTCTATCCACTGAATAATGCTGTCTTCCTTGAGTATGTAGTATGTGTACTCAATGGATATTCAGCAAATAAATGTTCATTAATGATGACCATATCAAATGAAAACAATCTTTGAACCACATTTTCTTTCATTTTCTGAGTGCTTAATGCCGTTATGTTGCATCTAGTAAACACAATAAATGTTTATTGATAAAGATGAAAATAATTTTAGATTTTCAGCTATAAAATGTTGAGAAATTAATTTCTAGACCAGAACAAAAGGCAAGTAAACATACTGAACTTGATCCTTGTGGTGATAGGAAAAAAAACAACTTCTAACCAAGACAGAAGCCTTTAGGCTGTACATTGCAGTGGATGAAATCATATTGTGATAATGAGTGATCCTCCATAGAACCTGTTGCAATCATTCAGTCCAAATCAAAGATTTCAGTCATGGAATGTTAGAATAAGAAGTGACCTCAGAAATAAGATGGTCCCAACACTTTCTTATTTTTCAGATTAAGGAAAGAGGAGGGTTAGAGAGGGAAAGTGACTTTCTGAAAGATCTATGACTTATCATGGCTAAAATCTTCATTGCATTTCTATTGCAGTTCACTTTTCCCTCCATTAGTTACCTCGTTCCCTTAATCCATAGTGATTGGTTTTCTACTTGAAGAGAGAGCATACAGTCAAGGTTAAATAGCTGTGCTATGAGAATAGGACAAGGCAGGACAGATTTAAAACTATAAAGAATTCCAGTTAGGTACGAAAGCTCCTAAGAGTCTGGGCCACCCCTAGTCTAGACTTAAAGTTGGAAACAACTTCAGAGACCTTCTAAGGTAGCAACCCCCCTCATTTGACAGATGAGGAAACAGAGGATATAATTTGCTCAAGATCACATAGGCAGCAAGTGACAGGGATGGGTTTCAAACCAAGCTCCTCTCATTCCAAGTCCAGCTCTCTTTGAAATATATTTGAGAGGTTTTTTTTGCTTGTTACCATTATCTCACAATAGTATTTTTCTTGATTTGTTTTAGGAGAAAAAGGCAGGAGGACCTGGTGGATGAACTATTGATCTAAGAGGCAAGAAGAACTTGGTTTGAATTCTGCCTCTGCTTCTAGCTCTGTGAACCTGGACCAGGAGCTCGATGTCCATATGCCTCAGGTAGCTCCTTAGGATTCATGGAATAACTGCCCACCTAAAAAAACCATAGAGCCTTCAAATATCCATATGATATTACCAAGTTTTAGGGGAAAGCTTATCAGAGAGCAAGGGAACAGATTATTTGATCACCTAAAGACTCCAAGATTCTTTATCAACTGTGTTAACATTTAAACAGAAATTTAAAAGACTGCTTTTATAGGCTCCTTTACCTTCCAGAAGAAAAGGAAAAAAAGCATCTGTTAAGTGACATGACAGCACTTTACAAATATTATCTCATTTAATCCTTACAACACCCCTAGGAGATAGGTGATCCCCATTTTGCAATTGAAGAAATTGAAGCAGACAGAGGTTAAATGACTTGACCAGGGTCACATAGCTAGTAAGTGTCTGAGGGCAAATTTGAACTCAGGACTTCTTGATTACAGGACCACAGCTCTGTGCACTACGGCATCACTTGGCTGCATCATCTGCTCTAACAGAATAGCACTTAGGATAACAGGACTGAAACTTGAAAATGAGCTTTAAAATCATCCTTATTTTTTAGATGAGAAAAATGAGGTCCAGGAAATTAATTAATTCATCCATGGTTACACAGGTTTTAAGGCAGAGATCCTGTTTTCACAACCAGGTCCTTACACTCCAGGGCCAATGCCCTTTCCATTGAAACAAGGCATATGGCACTGGGAAATGCATTAAACTAATTGCCATGGACACTTCATTTTTAATTCTAGCAATGTGACCTTCAGCGATTCATCTAGCTTCTGCTGGCCTCAATTTCCTCATATGTAAAATAAAGCGGTTGGACTAGAATCAGGGATTTCTTAATTTAGGGTCCATGAACTTTTAAAAAAGTATATTTTGGTCATTATATTTCAATATGATTGGTTACTTTTGTAAGCCTTTGTGATTTTATTTTATGCATTTAAAAACATCATTCTGAGAAGAGGTCAATAGGCTTTCCCTGGCTAGCAAAGGGGTCCATGACACACATTAAATAAAAAACTCATGCTTCTAATTCTAACAATGTTAGATTCAAATTCACTAGCTTTGTAAGGAGTGACTGCAACCTAATTGGTATGAAGAGAAGTCCAGAATGTTTTAAGCCAATCAATGGGTAAGATAACCACAAAGAATGTACAGCTACATTTGAATGTTATCCCTATTTAGTTTTCAAACTATATTAATTTTCTTATTTTAAATGATGCTTCACAATATGGTTAATGTTTGGTTACCTATTAGAAAAAAGCTTTTCATCTATTTTCCCTCTGGCAAAGGGGCTGGTCACCATATACTGTATTTGGTAAACAAACAGTGGGCCCATTTTGAAATTTAAGGCATTGGTGGAGAAAGTTCCTACATGAAAAACCTATAGGTCAAAACATATAAATTCTAAATGACCCAAGACACAGAAAGAGAGAGTACCAAAATCTATACATGGGCGTAGGGAGGTCAATTTTAATCAGGGAAAGCTGAAGGAGCTGGATTTTTGAAAAGTAGTGTATAGGTTATTCCAGCAGGGGCTTTGTGAAATGGAAAGAGCACTTAGATTTGAACACAGAAAACTTGAGTTCTAATCCTAATGTGGAATAGTGGCTGGAATGCTAAATTTGGAATTAGGAAGAGTTGCATTTTAATGCTTCCTCAGATACTTACTAGCTGCGTAATTCTGGGGAAATCACATCATTTTTTCTGGATGGGAGGCCGGGATGGGGAAGGAACTCAAAGGCTTCTAAGGTCTCTTACAGCTCCACATCTATGATTGGGTGAAACTCTATGAGTTAGGACAAATCATCTAACCTTTCCGGCCCCAAATTCCTCACCAAAAAAAAAAAAAAGAAAAGAAAAGAAATGGGAGTAGAAATCTAAGGTCCCTTTCAGTTCTAGGTCCTCTGAATTCTTAGGTGTGAAGAAGAGTTAGCATAAAAGAGCAGAGATAGCCCAAGGAAATGTAATTTGAGGAGGAAGTTCTTCATAGGAGGGGGGACGGATGTTGGTTGGGATTCTTTAAGCAATATAGAGCAATGATAATAGCTTACCTTCAATTGTAGGTGAACATTAGAGCTAGGATGTCCTCTGTCCAAAGCCTGCCTCAAACATTGTATGTTCTCTGGGCTTATATGTGTAAAATGATGGTTTAGGAAGAAATAACCTCTAAAGTTCCTTCTAACTCTAATCTATGATCAATTATTATTATAAAGCACTTTCACATTCATTACTTCACTTGTGAGAAGGGAAGAAGGAGAGGAAACAAAACCTTCCATTCATTGAATTGTAAAATTAAGAGCAAGGAAATATAAGAAATGATGAGCAGGATAGTGTCAGAAAAAACTAGGAAGATTTATATGAATTGATGCAAAGTTAAGTACATGGAACCAGGAGAATATTATACACAGTAACAGCAATGTTGTGCAATGGTCAGTTGTAAATGACAGCTATTCTCAGTAATTACAATGACCTAAGACAGTTCTGAAGGAGTAATGACCAAAAATACTGAAAAAAACCCCAAAAAACTGATAGAGTCTGAATGCAGATTGAAGCTACTTTTTAAACTTTTTTTTAAGGGTTTTTTTGTCTGTTTTCTTTTGCAACATGGCCAATATGGAAATGATTTGCGTGACTGCACATGTACAATCTATACCAAATTGCTTGCCTTCTCAAGTAGGAGGGATGGGAGGGAAGGAGGGAGAAAAATTAGAACTTAAATTTTTTTAAAAGAATGTTTAAAATCATTTTTACATGTAGTTAAGGGAAAAGTTTTAAAAAGCAGGGGAATGAAACTATACATATAAGTATAATGACAACAATAAATTTGGGGACAGTTATAGGTGGTATAGGTCTGGAGTCAGGAAGAACTGAGCTCAAATCCAGCCTCAGATACTTACTAGCTGTGTGACCCTGGGCAAGTCATTTAATGCTGCTTACCTCAGTTTCCTCATCTGTCAAGTTAGCTAAAGAAGGAAACGGCAAACCATTCCAGTATCTTTGCTAAGAAAACCTCAAATGGGGTCACAAAGAGTCAAATGTGACCTCTAATAATGAATTTATTGCTTCATATTATGGTCAGTTAAGGAAAGGATTCCTACATTTAAGAAATCAGAGTCCCGGAACAAATAAACTAATTGATTAAATGTAGCCTGGACTCCTTTTGAAGCTGGCTCCAAGACAGGCAAACTGGGCATGCTCAACGGAGCCCAGACTACCAAAAATAAAGAAAGGCAGGAAGAAAAATTTGGGCAAGAACAGGGGTAAGGGACTACGCCAAAGGGAGACAGAGAAATAGGAAGAGAATTCAGTAGGCTATCAGTGTTAAAAATGCTTTTATCTCATGCTACCATTCACCTGAGTTTTGACTATCAGTATAAATTATCACCTGTTTCCCCAAGCTCCCTTCTAAATGGAAAGCTGTTGTCAGCTTTCCTTTTCAAACTTCAAAGTACATTTTTAAAAATAAAGCTTGGTTTTCCCATGGAATCCTGAAAGTTTTACATAAGTGTGAGGGAATGATTTCAGTTTCAGAAAATTCCTTTGGATCAGTCCTTTGGTGTCAGTCAATTTACATAATCATTCCTTGACAGGCACTGGATATGCAAAAGCTGTCTGATTGCCTTATCTTTATTCTTTGAGAAATGAGAACTGCCTTATTCCACAAGACTGAAGGCTGTATTTGAGACCAAATGAGATTTCTCCCAGAACTTGCCAAAGACCAAATGAAATCAAGTCTAGGCTAGAGGGCTAGATCCACAGACTGGGGCTCCCCATTCCCTGTTAAGATACTCAGAGAAAGCTGGAGAAGTGAGGAGTTGGCCTAATTTGTTATTAAACCCCTGGCTATGGCCCAGGCATGGGCTTTCGGTTAAAAAAGACAGGGCTGAACTGAACCAGAAGGACTGAGCTGTTTGGTGATTGTTCTTGCTCTAGGACTGTACAGCATAGAGTTTCACCTTCTACAGTAACACAGCACCTGGGATTTTACAGGATCTTTGCAGTCAATCAAGTGATCATAGGCTAAAGCTTAAAAAGGGCTACTACATGAGTCGGGTTAACTTATAGCTCTTGACTTATAGGCAAAAATAGTTGCTTAATCACTGACTACAAAATGAACAGATCCCTAGCAGAGATCTCCTTTCTTTCAGAGACCTCCCTTATAATGCCCCACCCCTAAAATGTGTGTGTATATGTATGTATGTGTATAATACACATACATACATATACACACAAATATATAGAGATGTATATATGTGCATATATATACACACATATATATATGCATACACACATATTTAAAATAAGAGAGAAAGAGAGAGTCATCAGAAGTTTAGTCCCTATTATTAACTATCTTTGAGAAGTAGAAAGAGCACTAGATTTGGACCCAGAATACTTAAATTCACATCCTCAGTTGGAGTCGTGAAGAGAATGCTAGATTTGGAGTCAGAAAGAGATATATATACAGACACACATATATACTTATATACATGAATATATATGTGCATACATAATACACATAGAAATAAATAGAAAGATAGAAATTATTGACTTATTAATTTCTGACATTGTGTTAAATGCTGAGAAAACAAATACAAGGAACAAAATAGTGCTTACACCCAAGAAGGTTATATTCTAATAGACAAAGAGAGCAAATTTGGGATGGCAGGGAGCTGCTGGGGGTAGTATTGTGGTATAGTCAAAAGAGTATTAGATTAGGAGCCATAAGAGCTCCAGTCGGCACTCCTAATTAATGGTATAGCCTTTAGCAAGTCACTAAACTTCTCTCTCTCTGTTTGGGTTTAATTATCTTTAAAAATGAGTGTTCTACCAACAGGGAGGCCAGGAAAGACCCCTAGCTCGGTCTCTCCACACACAGTTTTGCTAACTGTCTTTTAAGGCTTATGAATGCTTCAAGGAAATTTACACAATTAGGTACTAGCTGTCAAGGGAATAATGGGAGGCAAAAATAATTCACTCAGCCTAATCCAGGGAGGAGTAAAGGCTGGCAACGTTCTACTGGGAGAGATTCAGGAAGTCAGTAAGGTCTTGTCAGAGGCCTGAGTAATCCTTTGTTATTTCAGTCCAGATTTTTTGAAGAGCTAAAATTTGTTGATTAGCCCTAAAGAAAATTGGCCTGGGGTAGTTTTACCAAATAAAGAAAAAAAAAAGATAGCACATTCTCCTCTCTCCCCACTATCCTAGTCAAAGAAAAAAAGGAGGAAAAGGAGGAGGAGGAACTGGAGGAGAAGAAAAAGAAGAAAGAAAAAGAAAAAAAAACCTTGTAGCAGAAAGGGATGAGAGTTTGATCAGATGATCTCTAAATTCCCTTCCAAATCCAAATCTACAATCTTACAATCATATACCATCTTAGAATTCATGATAAACCGAAAGGAAAACAAAAGGTATAGTTTGATCCTGAACCTAGACTATGGAAGAACAAATTTCATGAAGTACAAAGAAAGGGTTATAAAAGATCCTGAGATCTAAAATTTGACAAGAGATATCAGATCAAGTGACATGAGCACAAATGATTCTGCTAAGGAAAGAAAGAGGGAATAACTAAAAAAATTGATGCAGTAGCAAAAGGAGCACATTAATCAACTCTGATTTTTAAAGAAATACATGTACAGAACATGAAAGAAATGCATGTTACTGAGGATGAATTTTAAAAGAGTTTATGGTTCTATAAGAATAATATTAAGAAGGTTGGAGTTAGCAATTAATGTTCAGGACAAGAAAAGGAACATATAAATTCTATTTCTGCTAAGAGGAGATTCAAGGAAAAGAGTCAATATTTTAATTTCATTTTTGGCTTTGTAAGTTCATTCCCTAAGTAGGTAGTAAGCACTTAATAAAGGGTGGTACACTGGACTGAAATACTGGGATGACAGGGAGAAGGCAGAACTGTTCCCTTCCACTCCAGTTCTATTTCCTCTACCCAGGAAAGTTATGTCTAAACTAGAAAAGGTGGAACAAAAATAGTTAAAAACGAATTGAAATCCAAATGAAGTGAAGGGACAGTTAAAGTTCAGTTCACTATCCTTAATTACTTCAAATCATCAACTTTCCAAAAGTAGAAAGAGGCAAATCCTGCAATTAAATCCAAACAGATTAATAAGGTAACTTCTTCAAGTTGTAAACCAATTCTAGAATATACTATAATATAGGATATAATATACTACAATATAGTAAAAGGGATGGCTTCTGAGTAGAAAGGAAATGGGTGATATTACAACCCAGTATGGTCTCATTTAGAACAAGTTCTGTGAAATTAATCTTGTTTCTTTTTTGACAAGATTGGTACATCAAAGAAATGCAATAAGTATAGTATATCTTGATACAAACAGGTATTTACGAAAGCTTCTTAATATATCCTTCTAGATAAGATGGAAACATGTGGAATGAATGAAAATAAAACATACACCTGTCAGAGGAAAAACAGTGGGATTAGTAAGGCCAGAGGCAGCTGGTAGCACAGTGGATAGAGAGAACTGGACATGGAATCAGGAAGACATGAGTTCACATTTACTA